>JACDOX010000045.1:637655-684414 GCA_014549065.1 Cardinalis cardinalis | reverse complement strand
GGGCAGCTGTCACTGGGGTGTCACTTCTGGGCTCTGCTTCAGCAAAGCTCAGGAGCATCTGCTGAGAGGCTTTGCTGAACCAAGTTCCTGCAAAGAAACTTGTCAGAAGCGTTTTGCCTCTTCCCATGCAACTGTCAGGGTGATCCTGATCCTTCCAGAAACTTCTGTGGGAAGTGTGTTTTTCCTACTGGTGACTCTCAACTCAAAGAAAGGTTTTTATATTCCAGTTGTGACTCTGAGTTAAGCCACACTAGTTTTTTTCTACTTCTGGATTTTAGATTGATACTGCTTTCCTAGAAAAGAACAAGAAACCTTTATTAAAAACAATATTAAGCCTTTGTGTCACCTTGATGTAACAGAGTGTTTATAAAGGCATTGCCTTCTGCATCTTTATCATCTCTGTCATGACCTCCACCTCTGAAGAATTTTCATCTGAAGCAGAGACTGYGAGGAAGAAGAGGAGCAATGACAGAAAATTAAGCTAAAGCAATTTTCTGGTGAGGYACGTTCCCTTTGTTTTAAATTCCTGGTAATAGTACAAGTGATAACTGGGAAATGCAGTTTTCAAATGGAAAGGGGAAAAACCAGCATCCCCRTGAGCTGAGTGGGTCTCACTGCTCATGCAACAACTCACAGCTTACTCCTAAAGTAGTTTTACCTCATTTTCCATTAAATAATGGAATGCTSTGCTCAGGCAGTGAGCCTGCTAGACAATGAGGATAAATGTGTGGCCACAGATGGACAATAGCTTTCCCCAGTATGCTAAAACAACAAAGTGAGATACTTAAATTTTATGGCCTTACATATGTAGTCGTTGTCCTGACTGTGCATTTTCATATAAATAATAATTTATTCACACCAATTTTATTTTYACCAGCCCTAAAATTCAATGTGTTTTATGTTTAGCATTATCACAGGAGGAAACTATTCCCCTGAGGGCAGGAACTTAGTGAATTTTCACATAAGCACCAGAGCAGCATTTCSTTCCTTGTGGAGACTGCAGCATTCAGCAATTCCAGCCCTCCTGGGAGCTGCTGTGTGGCACCTTTATAGCAAATTATTGGAGTGGTTATGCCCCTGTGTGCTGCTGCTGGCAGTGCCACCCCGAGCATCTGAGGCAAAGCAGGTGGGATTCTGAACTCTGCTTTAAGAGTAAGAGTGCTCCTTWTCCTACTTATAAGGATGTGACTTGGCCAGGGTGAATATATTGAGGTGAAGGTCAGTTTAAAAAAGCAAATAGAGCTCACCTGGCTGTTGGCAAAGGCAGAAGGGATGTGGTGGAGAGAAGGGATGTGACAGGGGAGCTCCTGTTTCAGTTTGTGAGCAGCAGGTCAGTGCCCCAGCCCAGGGTGGAAAAATGTGAATGCAAACTTCTGAACATGAATGTGAACTTCTGAACATGAATGTGAACTTCTGAACACGAATGTGAACTTCTGAGGCTCCTCCAAAGGGGAATGTCCCCACTGAGGAATGGAGCAGGTAGGAGTAACACTGATTTTTCCCTGAATGGCTTGCTGGAAGCTGGAGAAGATGCACCTCCAGTGGGATATTAGRATTATTTTGACTTTTCTCCACATGAACCATGGGCTGCTCTCTAGGAAGCAGCAATKCAGAGTGAAAACTCATTGCTGCACTGGCTGTATCTCCACATCTTTGGTGACATTGATTCTGACATGAATTCAGTTTGGCACTGAAAGCTTGGCTCACCTGAGGGGATGATGAGGTTTTGAGGCACCAAATTTTGTGATTCTAAGCATTGCAGAAATTCTTGTCTGTAATTGTGGCTCCTGCTAGTATTGATGCTGAGATGCAGTTAGAGGTGCTCATAGCCAAGAGCCACCTTCCTATCCAGAAAATTGCTTAATTTTCTCAGTGTACACCCCTCTCCAGATGTAGCCTTTCTATTGTGGTGAGATGAACACAAACTTTTTGTAGAAGTGACTTTATTCCTAAGACTCTWAATGCACCACAGTGCTTTAAAATGTCAAGTTGAAATACCACTTACTAATTGCATTTTCAGTCAGGATTGAAAAACCTGTTACTTTAGGAATTACAGAAACTCAGTTTTAGTTCTTTTTCCCCCATGTATTGATAATACAAAATTCAACTTTGTTATAGAACATTACTACATAACTTTCCCTGCAGTTTTAAATGCAAAGTGTATTTAATATATATGCAAATGACCTTTTTCATGGAAGTAAAATTTCACATAAATTGATAATTAGCAATTCAGCTTCTGCTGTGTAACGTGCATTATGGCATTAAAGTGCTAAACAGATCTGATTTTTGAAAAATTCAACATGAACTATGACTTTTGGCAGCACATTATAAAGCAGTGCAATGAAGAMACAGTAAGTCCTAAATGTATAGGCCTAAAAAAGTTTTAGTCATCCTAAAAAAGTTTTTTTGATGGTCATTAGAGTGGGTCCTAAAAGCTAAGCTTTGTTTATGGTCACCCCTGATATCAAAGGGGAAAATAAACCAGGAGTTTATTTGTGGAACTGCCTTTCCCAGCACCTCTTTGTCCCTCTGTGCTCTGCTCAAATCCAGCAGATGCAGTGTGAGCTGCTCCTCGTGGGATATAAATCATGAGAAATGCAAAGCTGAGCTCTGTGTTATGCATCATTGTCTCTGGAACCTCTTTTTTTTGGTCATCTTGACACTCTGTGGAGAAGTGTTCTGCACATCTGCCTCCTTTTGGAGAGAGAACTCCTATCTCCCAGGAAAAATGAGACCACTCCATCCAGCTGAATTGAGGGGCTTGGTGGAAACCTTACTTAATCATAGTTTTGGGCATAATTTCAAACAAAATATAAATCAGGCCAGATCTGCTTGAGCTCAAGCTCAAATCTGCCAAGAAGATTTGCAGACTTGAGAAAATGCAGTCCAATTTTTACATCTTACACTGAAACCCAAACTTGCTGTGATTTGATCACCTTTGCAGAACTGCACAGCTCCAACGGGACACCTTTTTTCAAACACTTCATTTAAACTTCATGCCATGAGAAGATGTGAACTCCCACTTCCTTCAGCTCTGCAAGGAAAAAAAAATGACTGTGGCTGTTGTGTTTGGAAGTGTAAGTGTGTGTGCACTTACAGGAGGGGTTTGCAGGGGAACAGAATTTGTTTCACTGCGTGGCTGGGGGAAGAAAATACTTGTGAAGTGTTCCAGTCCTAATTTAACACGTGCTGCAGTGGATGATGCAGCGCTGCCAAGAGAGGAAATAGAACAAGATGTGATGTGGAGCAAGATAGCATTTGCAGAAATGAAGAGCTGTTTCTTCTGGAGGCTGCTGGTGGGCTGTGGTTCTCCGCTGGAGTCAGAAGTACAGAAATGAAATTCATGCTTTGTGTGCACTGCTGGGGTGGTGAGCAGTGCTGCTGCAGAGCATGGAGGTGCAGAATGAATCCAGAGTTTAGTGTGAGTGTTCTTGTGGACTTCAGCAGCTCTGGGATTTCACCTGGCCTCTCTGAGGACCCTGTGATGAATCCTGGGAGTCCTCGGAAGGGCTGGAGATGGGTTGTGGCAGAGGTGTGTGTCCTGCCTCTGGGGGTTTGAGGTCCTGGCTTGGCAGTTCAGACACAGCTATTTACAATATATATAAATATATATATATAAAATATAAATAATTAACATGCTGGTTTTCAGTTGGTCTCCCTGGCTGCAGCAGATTTAATGAAGTTTATTTAATGCAGGCACTTAATTCCCATCCTGCTTTTCCGCCTTACTCTAACTTGCTAAGGAGTTTGCTTAACCATTTTACAAGAAAAGATCAAATAAGGAAAGACAGTCACTGTAAAACACCACCTCTCTGGTTTTGGCTAGCTAATTATTTTACTTCTTTCTTTACTCTTTAGCAAATGCTGGAAAAATAATTCTTACAGATCTCTTTTATTTTTTTGCCCCAGTTCTAAGAATTCTTGTGATTAGCCAATGGTGGTTTGTTCTTCAAACGATGCTATGTGTTATAAATGAGCTTTTATTTTTAAATATTTTTGCAGCAATAAGTTGGGGGTGGGAAAAGTGCCTTTGTTTGCCTAATGACGTTGGCTTTATGGATCCATAGAACATCAGTGCCTTAATTACTACAAATGGATAATAAACACTTTCCTGGATATGAGAATGGGAGAGGCACAGTGTGACTGTCATTAGGAACAATTGGATTTTCTCGTGATAAGTTGGTAAAAAATGTAAATACTACAAATAACTGCCTGAGGGCTTGTTTAGATAACGGTGCCAGGAACCAGGCAGCCAAACTGGGTTTTGCAGAAATTGCTTCCTCTGTTGGAGCTGAATACAGAACAAGCTGAAGGCACACATAAGCTGCAATATTTTTCAGTTCTCACATAAGCTGCAATATTTTTCAGTTTCTTTGTGACCACTTTGCATTAAGATATCTGCTGCATGGTTTCCTTGAATTGCTGAAAAGATCTGAATACTGGCAAAGGAGTAGACAGGATTAAATTTCTTGGCGAAACCATCACCGGGCTCTTACAATCACTGCACAGCCCTTGGATTCCCGGTCAATCCATGGGAATTTCCTCCTTGCTGGAGCCCCTGGGAGCTGCCAGGTCACACAGGGGAGAGGCCACAAGCCTGGCTGTGCTTTGGGGTGCTGGCTCTGACACCCCAAGGTGGGAGCACTGGCCAAGCTGGTCCTGCTGCCCGAGGGACATTTTCTAGGGAGCYGCCGCACCATGAGCTGAGGAGGAGGAAGCACAAGATAAATGAGCTGTGCCATCCTTTATAGGGGAGGTTTTATGATGTATTCTCCCCTGCCATGGACTCCCATCATACCTACCCCTTAAAATGAAGGCTGGTGAATAATGGCTTGGGCAGGCAATAAATACATAATGCAATGCCACCTCTGAACCTTGTAGCTTGTGTGTGGGTCAAAGATTATATGGGTTGTAATCGTGATTTATGCCTTCAGTCTCTTGATATTTTTTAGACCATCTTTGCTTGTCTGCTGGTATGACTTTAATTATTTAATTATTCTGTTTTAGGGGGCCACTGTAATCCTTCTGATACTGCTACTTTTTATTTTTCTGAATTTGAAATAACTCAAGTTTTGTGTTCAGTGTACAAACCYTTGTGTTTGTTAAGACAAGTATATTCAGAAAAATGTCAATAAGTGCATCCATGGAAGTGTCYATATTCAAGTTTAACAATTTGTTAAAAAGAGAACTTGATTTATTACTAGTACCAGGCTTAGCAATTGCCTGTCTCTGAGCAAATAATGTAAACTTCCTAATTGTTGCAGAACAGTAATTACACAAAGACATCTAGACAACTTCTGTATTAATTAACCTCTCAGTGGTTGATTTGAAATTTTTTAATTGATGAGTGATGGCTTGATCTCAAAGCTTCCAAGATTAATGTTGTTTGATGGCAAAAGTGCATCAATCAACCCTTAAGCAGAACTWGCCACAGTAATGTGATAGAGATGTTTTCACCCCTCTCCTGGTCCTGTTTCTGTGCTGTACCTGAGCTCTGGGCTCACCTGGCTGGATTTGCTCTCTGGTGACACGACAGCAAATATTGACATGTAGTTGCACTCTGTGCTCTTCTGGCTGTTCAGCTGGCAGGATCTGTGCTGCAGATGAATGGGGCTTGCTCCCAGCCCTGCAGGGAAGGCGTTCACACAAAGCTCTCCCTGTTCCCAGCTCTCTCTGTGATGTGTGAGCACCTCGTGTCTGCTGCTGCAGGGCAGCTCCCAGGCTCCACTCACACACCTGGACTGCTCCTTTCCYCTCATTCCCTGAGCTCTGATGGTTGAAGTCACCTGTTCTGTGGAGCAGTGGCTGCTCCTGACTCACCTCATTCCCTGCAGGATCCCTCAGAGTTCAGCTTTCACTCCCTGCCTTGGGCTGTACTTGGCAGACTGGTTTTGTGCTCCCTGAGCATGTTGGAGGCATTTCTCTCCTGGAATGTCAGGACCCAGGACATCCCTCTGGCTGTCCTGAGCAGCCCAGACCCTGCCAGGGGGCTCAGAGACCCTGGCACAGAGCCCAGAATGCCCCTGTGGGTTTGATTATGACCCGTGGAGCAAATTACCAACCTTACACGAAGATCTGCAAGCCACAACAGTTTAGGTAGAATAACAGTGAAGTTATCCCAGGGTGGAAAAGTAGAGTTGGGGGTTTTGGTATGGGGGTTCAGGAGGCAAGATGGAGGGATCTGGGTGTGTCCAGCCTTTCTCCTTCTTCTCCTTGGCCTCCATCTTCTGCAGTGACGTTGGCACTTTTGGGTTGGTTTAGAGTAGAAGCTTACTGTCTAACACAGGTGATAGGTATTGGAAAGTAATTGTAAATATTGTACAGGTAGTTTTTAGTAAAAAAGGTAACACTGCCCTGGGGGCAGGCAGAGTGCCTCTGTCTGACCTGCTGAGTGGACCTCAGCAGGGCAGGAGAAAGAATTTTATAGAYAAGACACAATAAACAACCTTGAGACTGAGAACTGAAGAGCTCTGACTCCTTCTTCAAGCACCAAGCTGGGAAAAGAGACTTTCTAACCTTGCTTGGGGTCACTCTGAGCAGCTRGAGAACCYGACAGTGGAAGAGGTTTGTTTATGGTGTCTATGCTCAAACAGGGATGCAGCAGCCAAAGAATCCCTGCATTCCTTCTCCAGTGGCATGCWCTGGGTGCTTTGTCACCTGATGYGATCCTTTCCCTCCTTCCCTGGTTGTGGAGCGTCCCTGGAAAGCTCGGGCTGTGCCTCAGGAGGCTTTTCTGGGCTTCTTGGCAGGCTGTGGGATGGAGGAGGGTGCTGCAGTGGGAGGGCTGGTGCAGTGTGTGCAGCCTGGATGCTTCAGCCACTGCCCCAGCCACGCCTGGAGGATGTTGGCACACCACACCCCCAGTGCCAACTCCGATTCTAAACCTGCTAAATTCTAAACCTGCCTCTAAAACACGCCACCAAAAGATCCCAAAGCCACGCTGCTGTCTGCCACCACTGGTATTTTAGTCCACTATTAGCTGTACTAATGTGTTTTCACTTTGTGTTTCAGCCCTAATGGTCTGGATAATCCCATTAACTGTCCAGGAGCTGGAGTGTGGCCCATCAGAAGGAAACCTCAGGACTGCAGCACTCAGATGTAAGTGGTCCTGAACATAGACAGTTAACAATCAAGTGTAATTGCAAGGAATAGTGCTTGGAATAGATGACTGCACTCCAGCCCCAGGGCATTGTGGCAGATGCAACATAAGGTTTAATAAACTAGGTCCCTGTTGCCACTATTACTATATAAGAGTAATAATAGCAGGGAGAGTGAAAACATCCATCACAAGCTGACAAATCTGACACAGATTATACATATGCACATGCACAGACTAAAGATGCCATTTAAATCTGATGGAGCTGCTAATAAAAAATCGTTGATGGTCTTAATGAAACATCATTTTGTGCTTATTACTCCTTTCACGTGAGGTTATTTTTGTGGAAACAATTATTTGGATGTTGGAAAAAGGTGTTTGTAATTACCAAAGTAAAGAGCAATATGTTGCCTGATAAATCATAGACACAATAACTCTACTCAGGGAGCACCTCGTAGTTAAAGCTTAAAGTCAAAACTAGCAGCATGGTGGATATATACACTTATTTTCAGCACAGAGCCTGTGTCTTTCTTGTTGTGTATTCCACCAGGAAACCCTGCTAGACAAATGACTCTTATTTCAGTTTGTGGGTGGCCTCGTTGCAGATGGGCTTTTTTAACAACCAGAAGAAGAACACGTGTGTGRTTATAATGAATMTGTGYGTGGGTAGGTTTCTTTTTTAAACAGTGTCCCAGCAGAAGCAGCAAGGAGGACATTCCTATGAGCTGATCCAGCTRCTGCTGCTGCTGCTGGTGCCACCAGTGTCCCACTGAGGGGCTGATGGAGCTGGCAGTGTACCTGCAGGACACAGTCCTGACATGATTTTGGCAGTACCTGATTATTGTAATTGTAGGGTGCCCCTGATGAAGGAAATTATTGGTATCTGGCTCTAACACTCACTTTATTAAAACAATATTATATTACATTATACTATATTAAAGAGACATACTATACTATAAAGGATATTAAGAATACTAAAAGATACTTAAGAAAACTCATGACTGTCTCCTGACAGTCAGGACACAGTTTTGACTGATTGGTCAAGGAAAAAAAAAACAAGTTTCAGCAGAATCTAATTACCAAATTCCTTCAGTTAAACAACTTTCTTAACACATTCCACATGTGCACAAGCACAGGAGCAGTAAATGAGATAAGAATTGTTTTGATTATTCTTTTCTCTGCTTCTCTCACAGCTTCTCTCTGTTCAGAGGCCGTGTGAATACCACACCTGATGGGCCAGGCCATCCTTCCATCCCCTCTGCAATGAAGTGTCCTGAGATCCCCTGGTGAAACCAGTGTGGGTGTGAGGAAACTGTTCATATAACCCAATTTTTATGGCAAGACTCAGTGCCAGTGTCTNAGGAAACTGTTCATATAACCCAATTTTTATGGCAAGACTCAGTGCCAGTGTCTTGTTTAAATAGGAGCAAGCTGCAGGCTCACAAATGAACCTAAAATGGCAGAGTAAACAAAAGCAAGGTCTGTGGTTCAACTGTGTGCATGCAGCCATTCTCCATCTGTGTCTGCTCCTTGCTCACACTGCAGTGAGTGAGKTCAGCCTCCAGATCCATGCTTCTGCCTGGAATTTCGAAGTGTGGGGTGAAATGCAAGCCCTGGGAGGGTCCCAGATCCACGAGAAATCCYGTTTATCCCTGTCCTGTGGTTTGCTGAGGTAATTTATCCCATGCTCTCAAACACTCTGGCAGTCACAGCCTGCTTGCTTTGGGATTTCCTCTTGTGTGCTCCATCAGTTCAGAGCAACTCTGGACATCTCCTGCTGGTGGTACTGGGACATCCAAGGAGCTGCTTGTGCCTCACCACAGTCAGTGGAACCTGACTTGGAGGTTTTTTTGGAGCCTGTTGCTGAAAAAATGCACTTGTTTTCAAGCAAACATCCAATTTKCATTCAAATGCAAGTGCTAACAATTGTGTGAACCTGTTGCAGGTGCTGAAATGTGGCACCTGCTCCGGGGGGTTAATAACACCAGCAGAAGAAAACACAGCCATGAGGCTTTCTTAATGTGACCTCAGAGACTGGGTTTGCTCCTCTGGACATGTATGCCAATGAGAGAGCTGGTCAACAAACCTGCACTTTTCTACTGCACAAAACGTGTGACTATTGGAGCAYTCAGTTTCTGCTTTCCACATGAACACCTTGCAGAGTGTCAGGGCTGTACATGCCTGGGGGGAGTTAGGCAGAGACTCTCTCCACTCTGATTTTTTGGATAAAACTCTTCAGACTTGCAAGGATCCAATTCTGGGAGAATTTGGAAGCCTGGGTTTGTCTTTGWGTCTTCTTTTGTGCTCACCAAGCCCAAGGAACTATGTGGAAATGTTAATTAATTGTTATTATTGTTGGAAAAAAAATTATGGCAGGACCTGAGTTATTCAAAGGCACTTTCCAATTCTGGAAGGTGATGTATAGGCCACAGCAGAGATCCTGTTTGTTGAAGTTATTATTTAAGTGTGTTCTTTGTGTATCTTATTAGACTTATTTGTGGCCAATGACCAATAAAAACACCACTGAATTTTGCTGGTTTTTTTTTCCCAAATGTGTGATATATTACATTTTCCAAAGAGGAGGGGTTTGTTTGCATGGTTGTGYAGCAAGAGCTAATATATTAAACATTTTCCCCAAGGATATCAGTGGTCTTTAATTAACTTTTTTCCCATAGGCCTATAATACAGAATTATACAATATTTGGTCAGTACCCTGCTCTCCTACTCCTGGGCAGGACTTATTGGCTCTCATTTCCTGGGGGAGCATTATGAGTGCAGACAGGAAGAATGCATCAAATGAAAAGTTAATTGTGTTTAAGCTGTGGGTGAGAGGGAAACAGGGTTGAGACTTCTATTCTATTGTGCCTCTACAATAAGAAAARCTAAATATACAGTTTCCTAGGCCACTAACCCAGGAAAGCAGGGCAAAATCAGCTCAGTCACAGAAAGGACAAAACACAAAACATGCAGGCAGCCACAGGAAACTTCCTGCTTCAGTCTGAAAGCTGGTGACAGCATGGTAGAGGCAAGAATTCATTGRTGGGGATCACTTCCTGAGGAAGGATAAAATCAAAATCCTGCCKGCCTCCCCAGGGCTGCTCTGATTGCTGCTGTCATCCCGATCCCCCAGCAGCAGCAGCAGCCAGGGCCGGGACACGGGAACCCATCCCTCTACAGGCTCCTGATGAACCGTGACAGAGCATTYGCTGCCAGGCTGCGGGCAGGGTCGTGCCCGAGCCCTGCTGGCAGGGTTTGTTCAGGGGAAGCCAAATGGGGCAGRTCTGAGACGGGATTTTGGCACTTGGAGCAGCTCCGGCCCCAGCTCGCAGCTTCCTCCTGCAAAATCTGCTTTGCGCAAGGACATCAGCTCCCAGGGGGGTGATAGCATGAGAAATAGCAGCTGTTTCAGAGCAGCATTTCCAATATCCTCCTCACTGGAGATGTCCCTATTGCTTATAAGACATTTTCATTGGAAAAGCTCCAACTGTCAGCAGCAATTCACCCGGCGAGGGTCTGTTATTTTCTGCTCTAATCTGGTTAATGGGGCTTTGTGGAAGCAGCTCCTCAGATGTTTGCTTGATCACTGCTCTCAGTGAGACAGTTCTAGATTTTTTTTTTTTTTTTTTTTTTTTTTTTTTTTTTTTTTTTTTTTTTTTTTTTTTTTTTTTTTTTTTTTTTTTGGGTTTAAGGTTTCTGTATGAACTAAAATTTGGTGAAAATTGCTGCATCAAAAATGTGGCTTCTGCCTTAGCTCTGTGCCAAAGCACTTGAATCTTACCTTGCACAGGATTTTCCGTTTCAATCCAGATTTTTTTGATCCTTGACTGTAGTTTACTCAARTTCATAAGCCAGAGGATTGTCCTGCCTGTGACTTTAGCAAAAGTTGGTTTAGAATTTATCACAACTTGTGCCTGGTCCTATTTCGGGTTTGAACATTAGAGGCCAAAACCAGAGACAGAATTTTGTGAACTTCTGGGGAATGGGACATGGGGGAGGTGGGGGAAGAAAGACAAAAATGCCCCTGTGATGACTCCCTTGGAATTTGGTTTGGCTATTTTCAGTCTTTAGAGTGCACAGACCGACATTCACTGAGTGAGAGCAGCTCAGGACCCTTCCCAACAGTGAGCATGTGTGTTCTTGTAAATCAAAATTAACTGGTGWGCTGGGATCTAATGTGCCAACTGCACATGGCAAGTGACAACACCACTGTGGCTTTATTGCTTGGATGCTTGTAACCTCTAGAGATCTTAATTAAGGTTTCATTGCGCTGTTCATACACTTAATTAAAAAAATCAGTTCAGTCTAGTGTCCTGATTCTGCAAATACCTGCATGTTCTTACCTTTATAATGAGTGATTTTGCTGGAAATACTCATAAAATTMATAACATTTCAATATAATAATGAACCAAGCAGGTTGAGTACTTGTCTATGCCCCAAGGTTGTTGCTATCAGGCTGATACTGATGATAATGTTTTAAGAAAGGTGGATTATCARTAACTATGTGCTCAGTTGTCACAGCACAATCAGAGGAGCTGCACCCTGGGCTCCACATTCATGTCCAGGTGCACCAATCACTTTGGATTTTCCTCTCAATGTGATGTGACAGACTGTGACTGGCACTGGGTAACAGTGAGAGTGATCATTGCCCAGGAACCTTGATTGGCAACCCAGGGAAATAAAAGTAATTTTCTGAAAGAAGCCTGGTGGAAGAATCCTAAAATAATAAAAAGGGTGGGGGAGAGGAATATTTAACTTTTAATAGAAAGGAATTCCTACAAGAATCAGACTTTTTAAAATGAATATGTAGATTAAGTGCTAAAATGCATTAAATCCTCTCTCTCCTCTGGTTTTMTTCAGATTGCAGGCACACAGATGCTGCTGTGCCTGACTTTAGCTGTTATGTCCATAATACTAAAACAAGATGATTGGATTGAGGCTGTTTGTAGAGAACCCATTTAAATTAATTTAGAAACGGTGGTTTTCACTGAGATGGACAAAGTTAATAGTTTTCTTGGATATTTGTTGCGTGATGGGCTTTTCTCTGCTGTTGGGCATTATGCAAACTCCCATTTTAAACAATTTCTTTGCATGCTGTTTTTCCCTGTAGCCTAAAGAAGAACATAAAAATTGCTGCTACGCTTCTAATCCTGGCGACAACACGTTATAAAAAATATCTCCTGATCTCAGACATCATTAACTGTGATTAAAACAACTGGCAGTGGTTTGATGAGCAGCTATAGAGGGGTGTGTTTAACTGCCTTCCCAACCTYTCCTTCTCCTAACAGGACACTTAGATCAAATTCAGTATCAGTGGAACTTAAATATGCAGTTTCAGGTAGGATGAAATAAAGATGATCACAGCTTGCATTCTTTTGTGGAGAGAGCTTGGAAGACATCATAGGAATCTTTATTTGAAGTTTGAACAGGTTTTTTTTTTTTTCTTGTGTAGACAAAGGAGTTGCCTTTGAGCTCAGTTCTGTGYGGATGATGGGGGGAATAATTCTCCACATTGATTTGTGACAAACTCAGRGTGCTGATAATTCAAAGTCTGGCCTTGCTCAGTTCTTACAGGGAAATGCAGGATGAATTCTGGATTTGTGGGTCAGTAGTAACCTGTATTTTTCTTCCAGCTGGACGTTGTGAGTGCTGCAGAAGCTCCTCCTGAAGGAGCTTTAGTCAGATCTCACCTCACTGCCCCAGGCTGGGCGGGAAACATTCAGCAACAGCACCTCACCATTTGCTTTAGGTACCTGTCAGACATGTATCTGAAGTAAAAATTACACATAAAGTGTGTGTGTGTATGCTTTAAAATAATAATAATAATAAATAATAAAGTTTGTATGCGTGCTTTAAAAATAATGACGTTTGTATGTGTGTCACCTGCTTCTTTGTTCTGGTGACAGTGGCAGGTGAGGGCTCAGGGCAGGATTCTGGCTGCTGGCTGAGCCTGGAGCAGGTTCCTTGCTCTGGCACCTTTGCTCCTGCTCTTCACTGGGGCAAACCCAGCTGCCAGCAGGGCAGGCTGCTTGATCAGCCCTTAATGCTCTGCAGAGATGGTCAGCCTGAAAACCTCAATTAATTATTTAGGGTGTTCTTTTCTTTACTGGGAGCTGTGTGAGAGAAGAACACCCAGTCCTTGCGGAAGGGTTTGGTGCCCAGTGCCAGCTCTGCTCAGATCCATCACAGGATGAAGGCTCATCCCGTGGAACAAAGGGGACCTGGAGCCTCCTGCTGCTCCTGGGCCTGTCTGGGGCTAAATCTGCCTCTGGAGCATGGCAGGGCCAGGGCTGCAGCCTGTCCCATCTGTCACTGGAGCTCCAGCAGTGACACATCTTGTGACCGTGTTCACAGGGGYTCTTGGAYGAGGGAAGAGWTGAGGATCTGACTCCATGTTTCACAAGGCTTGATTTATTATTTTATGATATATATTACATTAAAACTATACTAAAAGAATAGAAGAAAAGGTTTCATCAGAAGGCTAGCTAAGAATAGAATAGAATAGAATAGAATAGAATAGAATAGAATAGAATAGAATAGAATAGAATAGAATAGAAAGGAATGATAACAAAGGTTTGTGTCTCAGACAGAGAGTCCGAGCCAGCTGACTGTGATTGGCCATTAATTAGAAACAACCCCATGAGACCAATCCCAGATGCACCTGTTGCATTCCACAGCAGCAGATAACCATTGGTTACATTTTGTTCCTGAGGCCTCTCAGCTTCTCAGGAGGAAAAATCCTAAGGAAAGGATTTTCCATAAAAGTTTTCTGTGACAACATCTCAAACAACAAAGCCCTGCACCTATTTTGACCAGTTTAGAACTCATCAGGACTCAGTTCTAAAGTTAGGACCTACCTGAAAATAACAGTAGTTGGAGAGAGGAAAATCTGTCCTCTACTGTGTGTTTGAGTACTGAACTTGCTTAAATTGTGCTCTGAAGGCAGCAGGATTGTTATCAGAGCATAAAGGAGTTTGTTTGTTTGTCTATATATGGATTTCCCCAAGATCTTGGATCTTGAGGAGAATTTAAAGCATCTGAATCTTTCATTATCTCAGCTCTGGTAAAATATGAAGGCTTTTTATGCTGTGGCACAAYGATATTTTATTATAATTTATTTTTCAGTAGGCCCCAAGAAGCAAAGGAATTACTTTCAAGCAGTCTAATTTATAGTCTAATATTTATATGGGACTGATTCACAAGTAATTAGGTATCTGTGCTTGTATTGAATTTCCTTTTAAAGAGCAATAACTTAAGTCTATAGAAAATGCTGTGGGAATTCACCCATTCCAAAGCCTGAAAGTGTTTGTTTTTCCAAAGTAAACAATGGATGACACTTATTTCTCTGCATGTAAAACAATGAAAAAACCTCTTTTTGAGGGGCACAGGTTCACTGCTTTAATGTTGAGCAGCCATACCCCACTGCACTGTTAATGGGATTACCAACACCAGCTGGATGATTTGGGGCCTCTTGGAGAAGCCAGACTCTCAGGAAAAGTGAATTTGGAGATTTTTAAATCTTATCTTGGGAATTTTTTTCCTCATCCAAGTTATAAAATCCACACATGTTTCTTGTGACCCCTTTGTACTTGACAGAGTTTCCTTAAAAATGGCAAAATAGGAGTAAAAGAAACAGGAGAGGTAAAAATCAAGGAAAATATCAAGGCACTTCTTAACCACKCTGAATTCTTGCTACAGGAAATTGCAGGTGAGCTGAGCAGGTTTGGCAGAGGCATTTTTCCCATTTCCCAGACATTTCCTTCCCCATTTCCTTGTCATGGGAGCCAGTTCTGCCCCAAGGCCACATCCTTGGTGGCACCTGGGCACTGCCAAAGGTGCTGCTGGCAGGGGGAAATKAGGGTTGGATGCACCAGGATGGTCTGGCTGAGCTCTCCAGAGACAGAGGAGAGCAGGGCCATGATGTCATTCCCTTCCCAAAGGGTTTCTTTTCTTTTTTTAATAGAAAACAAAATTGTTTTCTTTAAAAAGTTATTAAGAAAACAAAAGTTACTAAGAAAACAAAGTTATTTTCTTTTATTCAGCTTTACCTGATGTTAAATAAATTACTGACTAAATGCTGTGTTTTGGAAGGGGGAAATGGGAACCTCCAGAGGAAGGGCAGGGATTTAAAACCGAAATGTGAACGGTTCTTTTCTACTGAAGTTAGAAAAGAAACTGTTTTCTCAGGTGTTCATTAATAGGGTCATTTGGGTTCTTCTGTATAGGGGGAGATGGTGCTGGATCTTCTTGGTTTTGAAAAGCATTCAATAAATGGAATTACTGGGCATTTGGACAGGGTTTGCACACTGTACCTGTTCCTCTCAACTGCAGTTAGACAAAATGGAGATGACTTAAAAACTTCATTCTGACTTGGAGAAATTTAGCAGAATTTGGACAATGTTGAGAATGAGACTCCAGAATCTTAAATATATGTTCGGACAACTTGGATAACAAGCAAATCAAGGTCTGCTAAATGTTCAGGTACTTTCCCATACAGCAGTGAGTTTGAGCTTGTGCACAAGTGTGAATTTGCAGAAAATTACCAGAATTTCAGAACTGAGCACAGTTAGTTCTGCTAAGAGCCCCCTGACCACAGGGAGCTGTTTGGGGATATTGGATAATTGCTGGTGCTCCTTGGTTAGTGTTAATATTTGTGTTTATGGACATCTGGGCACTTTCACAATGTTAACTTTTTATAGGGATCCTTAAGGGTGTATCTGTATATAATTATGTAGCCCTGTGGTCTGTATGGAATTCTGTTATCCAGATTGGATGTAGCTGCTATTCTGAACATTTCAGCTTCACCTTRAGCACTGAAACTTTGGGTATAGTTACATAAATCAGCCAATAAACTCTTTGCTTTTAAGAATTGGTTGGAGAAGTTGTAGATYTGTGGAAATATCGTATATATTGAAATGCCCCCAAAGCAACAAAACCCCTGCTTGCTGGAAGCTGGAGTAAACCAGTGTGTGAAAAGCTGTTTTTTCCTCACACTTATTTTAAAMTTACAAAACTGTTACACTTGGGTTGTGAATTACCAGAGCAAGTAATAWTCTGCATTGAGTTGGAGTTATGGTAATATAAAATGTCCCACTGAACACCTGTTTGAATYATTGTAATGGTTTAGAAGCCTGTGGAGAATTTCCCAGGCTATTCTGTGCAGTCACTGCCTGGCAAACCTGGCTGGGGCAGTGCCTGAGGTTCTGGAGCCACTGCTGCTGTGAGTGATGTGAGAGGAAGAAGCTGGATGGGAAATTCCCAGCTCTCTCTGGAGCTGTGTGTGGGGAAGAAAAGAGAACTTGGTGCCTTCACTTCTCCTGTAAGGATTGCAATGAACAGGGAAACCTTGCTTTGCCCCTGTGAACTGTGAGATTTTGAAACCCCCCTTTGTTGTGGTGTGATTTTGGACTTGTGGTGTTGAAGAGTGAAATCTGGAAGAGTGGTCAAGATGGGCATTTCCCCAGCAGTTATGGCATTTGGTTATTAAGCGAAAGATCCAAATCAASTCCCAGTTCATATTTACCACGAGTTTTTAGGAAACAGAGCTGAGGAGGGAGAAACCCTGAAGGGTTTGAGTGGGACACAGAAATCCCACTGGTGTTGAGGAGACTTCCAGCTCCTCAGTGGAGTCACGCTGTACCTGTCTGCAGGAATGTCCTTGATGAGGTAAGGTAGACAATTATCTGGGTTTCAGTGGTGGAGGGGTGAGCCTGTGTCCTGACAGGGGGTTTGTACCCTTCAGCTGGTTTAATTTGGCAGAGGCTGCTGCAGGAATGAAGCCAATGGCATTAAACATCCCAGTGTTGTATTTCTTACATAATCATCTGACTCCACAGTGACTTCAGAGCTCTTGTTATGTTACCCACAAGCTTTATTTCATCACTGAGGGTTCTTTCTGAGCTGGAAAACACTGCTGTGCTCTCTGCAAAAATGAATCTGTCTGGGTGCATCACCTCTGCTCTCCTGGCTGTGTCCCTGCAGGGGGATGGCTGCGGGTGGCTGCCCTGGGGACATCCCTGTGGCACATCACACAAAGGAGGTGACACTCAGCCTGGGCTGCGGTCACAGAGAGCCCCCCATGGCTGTGTGAATCAGTCTGGAGGTGTTTAAATGCCTTAATATCCTTTTATGCTGCTGCATCTTAAATAAGAAGCAGAGCCAGGACTATTTCACTGTTATTTTTGTGGTTTGTACCTTTAAGCCCCTAGAAACTGATGGAAATGAATTCTGTACAGGGCAAAGTTTAGTTCAACAAAAATTTCTGTATCAGTCTCTGTGAAAGCTGCCTGAAAACATTTCTGTCAGGACCAGGAGTTTGTGACTTCTTTACTTTTACAGTCCCTTATGTCAAGTTGCAATCACACTAACATCCAGTATTTGATGTATTTTCCATTCTCCTGACTCAAAAAAGAAACCCTTACCAAAAAAAAAAAGTTACTCTTGTTACTCGAATTATTCCTTGGTGCTAACCAGACTTCTCACATAACGTTTTCTTTCTTTAGAATGAAAATTTTAGAATGATGATTTTTTTAAAGATCTAACTAATTTTTGAATTTTGCAAAATTGCCATGATTCTAGAGATGCTTCTTGCTGAACATAGAGCAGCCAGCGACTGCTCAGCAAGATTCAGCAGGACTGTTTAATGAGGGGTGAAGACAATACAAATGCAAATCCAGGGAACAGTTGCTTTTTCACAGTTGGTAGGCTGTGTTGCAGGTGCATTTTCTTAATGAAGGTTAATTTGTCTCATATTTTAACCTGACAATACTTGGCATTGTTAGTATATGGGCTTACTTAAAGAGGTAAAGGGGAGTTTTTCTTAGGTAAGATTGGGTATTCAATTTCAAGTGTGCTGAATATTAGCTGGAGTTAGATTTTTAAGAGAGAAAGGGCCTTTTGATTATTTTGGCAGATTGGCACAAGGCCAAAATCAGCTCTTTTCCTTGGATATAAATCCTGAAAGGTTGAGATAAAATGGAATAGGTTGGTGCTGATCAAGATTTACTGAGGGAGAACCAGAGGCAGGCTTGACTACCACAGCAAGTAATAAAAAGGCCTTGGGCACTTTCTGTCACATTAATCCCAGAGTAAGAGCCACTGGCCTGGCTCAAGTTGGTCAAAATCCCCTTAGAAACTTCACTGTGTAACTGCAAAAAAARGGAGAAAAATTACCCTGAGCATGGCAGAAGAAAAAGCTTTTCTGCAGTTGCTTATTAAGCATCATGTGTAAATTATCCATTGTTATCCTACTGTACCTCAAAGCCTTTTAAATCTCTCCTGCCTCTTGTATCGACTTGTTTTCTCCAATATGAGCTCTCGTGAATGCTGGATGCTGAAGGACTGCTCAGAAATCAATTCCAGCTGCTGAAATATTACCTCTATGCCAGTGACTTCTGCTTCAGGGAATCCAGCTCAATATCCCATCTTGCACCCATACAGATGACTCCTTCAGCTTTCTTATTTCTGCAACATGCAAAGGGATATTTCTACTATTGTAAAGTAAATAACAGCAGAAATCAATGTGTGAAAAGGGTCTGTGGTATCTCTGGCAATGGTCAAAGGAATTTGGAGCTTTTCCCCTCTTGCTTGAGATGTGATCCCAGTGGATAATAGCTGAAAGCAGCATTTCCATGGTATTTATACAATAAACCAATGGCTTTAGTTTGGTCCTTTACAGATTATCATGGAAGCAAAAGCAGCATCAGCTGGCATCTGGGTTGAAAGTCTCAGTGAGATGTTGCATCCACTGGCATTTTCATCTTGTGCTCTGACACAGACACAGAACTGGCAAAAGGATTTCTGTATTAAAAAGGTGCTTATCTCATTCAACTGCTGATTTCACTTTAGGAGCAGGTTTTAATAAGAAATTGCCTTTATAGTAGAATAAAGTCAGATTAGAAACAGAGGGAACACTATTGAGGGATAATTTGCCACATGTTGCTCATGGTGAGGTGCAGTACTTTATCCTTTACAGCAGGTTAAAATTATGGAATATTGCAAAATTTGGATTTTTGCCAAGGGTTGTAATTATTGTCAGAGATTTTTTWAAATTTTATTTTTTTACTTCTCAGAAGCACTTTTGAAAATGATCTCAGTTATATCAAGAGTTTGGTTTGAGCAGTACCTCTGGCATTTCTGCCTGCATCTACATCTCGTGTGTGTGTTCCATCAGTGGGAATTATACTCAGCCTTACTCGAGGAATCCTTTGGAGAAGATGATGTTTAAATGTTTAAATTAACAACCCAGGGCCTCAGTTATGCAGAAACAACCAAGACAGCTCCTTGGCAGAGTCAGAGCTTCTATGAAAATTGAGGATAAAGGGAGTTTTGATCAGTTGCAGGGATTAGGCAAAGGAAACAGTTTAACAAGGGGAGATTTCAAAACTGTAGGTATTTCAGGGCCTCTGTTTTTAAAAGAAATTCCTGCTTCCGGAGTTAGAGCTTCTCTCACCTCACAGACTCAGTTCCAGCAGCATCCTCACAGCCACACAAAACTGAAGATTTAAATTGTTTTGAGACAGAGCAGGATGAAGCTGACYTGCTTTGCAACAGCAATTATTGATCAACCCAAATTTAACTTTAAAAGAAATCCGAAATAAAGCAGAAGAGGCAGAGATGAGCAGTGTTTGCAGTGAGTTCAGAGCCTGGGGCTCAGCTCTGCTGTGGAGGTGCCAGGGCAGAGCTCTCAGGAGGGGACACAGGGACAGCCCCGGGGTGGCTCAGAGGGACACAGCACCTGGGGGGACACACAGGAATGCATTTACATGAGCAATCAGCAGCTTTACAGAGGCTGCTCCTTCCCTCCCGAGTGCTGGGCTAGGTTAATTTATTTCTGTCTAGTCAGGCAATGATAGACACAAATCTCACCTCTGACTAAAACCAAATAAAACCATTAGTCCCCTGCAGCAGCTGGGGTGCTGACAATACTCTAAAGCAGCAAATCCATCAGGAGTGGGGCTCTGAAATCAGCTTTGCATGAGGTGCTGAGCAGAATGGTGCTGGACTTCCAAATCAAATACAAATACTCCTGATTTTAAATCATTGTGTAACAAGTGGGGTGATTCTTTAGGTCCTGGCTTTGAGAAAAGAGGTATCTTTCCATTTTCCTTTACTTTGCAGGTGTAAAATTTCACTTTGATGTACCATATCTGTGCTCTTACTGCATCCTATTTTATGGGCATAAATAATTGTTGGTGCTGCAGGTGCTGCTTACAATGATTTGTGTAACACATTAAGCTACAAACTTGCTTTTYATTTTGCTTAAATTTCTAATATACTTGCTGGTGAGTAGCGATTACTTTCTTTTAGTATTAAGTTCCAGAGCACGTTTGAGGTGTGGTTAACAGCACACCTAGACTGCCCTGCTGCCCATAATCTGGTTTATTCAGGTTGAATGCAGAGTCAGGGTTTCTCATGGAGAGAAGTTCTGTTTTTCTGAGTGATGCCCTGTGCTCCTTCACCTGTCTGTGGGGAGCTCGGGCGTGCTTGGCCAGCAGGGAGGGTTTTGTCTGTGATCAGACACCTGTCTGTCCCACCACAGCTGTCTGTCCTCCTGGCTCCATCCCTTACAGAAAGCCCCAGTGATTTCATTAACCCCTTTTGGAAAATGTTGGAGTTTCAAATGTAAGGGATTCTTAGAATTTTAAATCTGTAAATTAAAACTTAGAATTAAACACAGGATTTGATCTGAGATTTGGAAGAAATTTTCTAATTTAAGTGATAGAAGTGAGAACATAAATTTATAGTTTAAAGTAGAAACAATTTAAAGTGTTAAGTGTTTTGTTTAGATTTCCTAAATAGACAACTAAAATCACTGAGCCCTTTAAATGGATACTTTACTCATACATCTGAGCCTTTGTGATGAATCTTATTCTGGACATTCTTCTGGATGTCCTCTGATTTATACTTATAAAAATAGTTTATTAACTTATTAATAAATTCTTTATTAATCAAATACTTTATTTTAAAATTTCTATTATTTATTTAGATTAAAATTATCTAATATACTTTTATTATATATTATTTATTATATTTATACATTGTAGTATATTACATTTTATAWATTATTTATATATTATATATTAATTACTTATATAATTAATATAATATATTAATTACATACTAGTATTAATATATAATAGTAATTATTTTATAAATTATATTATATACAAATTATTAATATAATAACGTCTATATTATTTATTATATTTTAATATATGACCACATTTTATATTTTATTATATATTATTATTTATGATATATAATTTAAATATGTTTTTATTATTTTATTTTATTTTATCTATTTTTATTTTATTTTTATTTATATAAAAAATTAATCTTCTCTAACTTTGGTTGCAGAAATGTTGAAATATGCTGTAGTCTCTGTCATAGCAGTGTCACCAGCCCCTGAACTCTTGCTGTGTCTGSACAGGTGCCTGTACAGGCAGCACTCTGTTATAGTTTCAGGCCTGGCTCTCAGTAGATTTTGTTTAGAATTCTCCCTCTCTGCTTTAAAATGGAGCTGTAGGAGCTGCCCTTGCAATTGGATGGCAATGCTGCTGCAGACTGCTCCCTGCTGAGCCCAGGCTGCAGAGTGGAAGCAAAGCAGGTGGTGAGCATGCAGGACTGCGAGGATTTAGCCAAAGGATGGGTTATGTATTTCATTGAAATTTTAAGCTCTTCCTCCCTTCTCTTCTTTCAGAAGCTGGAAAGATCAGATGGATCTAAAACTAAAATCTTGACGTGTACAGCTGAAAATCTCTGCTTCAGATCACCAGTGTGCTTTTTTGTGTGTTTCACAAAGGACTTTGTTAAAACCAGAAATTCAGCTTTGGGAGCTGAGGAGGAAATGTGCTCTTTGTAAAGCAAATGAGTGTGTACAGAGGTTTGTTTGTTAAAGACAGTGTTTTGGGATGCAATTAGACCACAGCAACTGAGGAGGAGTAACCCAAGCACTTTCAACATCTGATAGACACTGACCTGGGCAGGAGGAAAGAGCTCTTCTGCACACTGGGGCTCTGGGACTGCGAGGAGCTGCACAGCTGAATGGTTTTCAAGACCCTTCTGAGTTAATTTAGGCTCTGATTACCAAAGCAGCTCACAGTGCTGACCTCACTCTGCTCCTGCTGACGTTGGAAGGGGTTGGGGAGAGGCCAAAGGTGGATTTTGGAAACTCTGCTGGGCTCTGGGTGCCTCTGCCCAGCCTGTGCTCTGTGAGAGGCAGGAAACTTGGAGGTTTTGGGGTAAAACATTAGAGAACAGCAYTGCTGAGCAGTGATATTAGCCCTCAGCAATTCTCTTTAGCCATCACAGCACAGAAAATATTCCTGTTTATTCCAGTGTTGGTGTGCACTGGAGCTCCCCAGATAACTTTTGTGAGTTATTTTAATTGACTCTGGGAGCAGGGGAGTAAATATCATCAGGTGTTTTGATTTGCTTACTTGCTGGAAGAAAGGCAGACAGAAATTGTGGAAAAGCTGGGATTCATCCCAGGTGCTGCCTCTTCCAAGCCCCAAATAACCAGCAATAACTGTAAATAACCAGCCTGGGAGTATGGAATGAAACTCTGGACAGCAAGAATGCAAAGCTGCAATGCAATTGCAGCAGTGCAGAGCCAGAGGGTTTTGGAAGGAATTTTGAGTAAGTTAGAGATGGGATCTCTGAGTTTTTAGATTTTGTGGTTTATTTTTTGTATCTTTTATATAGAGAGGAAGGGTGAGTTCAGTTCACACCTTTACTGCATGGTTTAGAAGGTCATAAGACCCTTAGTTACAAGGCTTTTTAAGGATTTATTAAGCAAAAAAATACTGTTAAAAGGATTTTTATGCTTTTGATCTAATTTTTAAATATTTTGTCTYATGGACCTATGCTACAGTAAGTTTTCTAAGTCAATCATGTAATGATATAAACCTATAATATTGAATTCTGAACTTCTTGTTTATCTGCACAGCAGTATTGTGGGGTTTGTGAGTGGTTTGTGGTGGGGAATCAGGCTGCCAATGCCTTATGAGATTTCTTTGTTGCTGCAAAGAAATTTTGCTTTCCACTCCATAATTTCTGGCAGGGGGTGATTTTACACAGGTTCTATTGGTTGTTTGGGAAAAAAAGTAGAAAATTAATCTCTGAGAATTTCAAAGTATGTTAGTATAAGTTAACCTATTCAAAATATATTAATATAAATATATTAMTTGTRGCAAACATTTTATTGTTGGCCATGAAATTGTGTAACACTAATCGGCTTTCTGTTAGAAAGTTGTTTAGCACAATAAAAAGCGCAARAAGAACATTAAAAGACAGTGGCAGAGGAGAAGTGAACAGCTTCCCCTGTGATCAGTGAGGGTGGGAGATGCTGGAGCTCTGCCTGGGAGGTGTCAGGGATGGAGCAGAAGGGACATCCCCTGGGAGCTGGGGCTTGGGCCACATCCAAACAGGCTCAGCGAGACAAACGTTGTTTGTCAAAAGTGTGGCTGGGGCTCTTGTGCACAAATCTTAACTTGATTTGGGGTTGGCAACAGAGTCCCAGCAGGAGGGTTTCACTGGGGATCAATAGGAAAGGCTCAGGTTGCTTTGGGGGCATCTCGCTGCAGAGGAAGTTTGAAGCTGTGTCTGTCAACAGAGCTGCTGGACAGAATACAGGAAGTGGAATTTTATATATTCAAAGCAGTGTGCTTGTTTCRATTCTTTCAGGCTATCCATTTTTAAAAAGAAGAAATTAATAAAATTTCAAAATTAGAGATAATTAGTATTTCCTTGCAAGTGTTCTTGTGTAGAAAGGGAATGYGAGAGCTAGAAGGAAATCAAAATGACTTCAGGATCCCATATCACATCTTCCCCTTCTGAGTCCCCTTTGGTTTTCCATTTGTTTTGGGATGGGAGATGCCTCACATCTACTGTGGAACCAGGRGGAGGAAATTACCACCTCCAAAATAACCAGCAGGAGCCTGGCCAGGATGACCCTGTCACTTGGTGTCATCATTCCTGACAAACCCAGGCAGTGGGAGTGAGGCTGTCCCTGGCACATGGGTTTGTCCAGCTGAATCCTGGGTGCCACAGACAAACCCCATCTGAATTTCCTGACCCTCCTTGCCCAGCAGCAGGCACAAATGCAAAGCCAGGGCAGGGATTTTCCAGCCCTGGCAGCTGAGTTGCCCAGGGAGGTTTTTATGGGGCTGCTCTGGGGCCAACCCCACCCCAGAGCTCCGCTTTGCTTTCTGGTTTAAATGGGTTTTGGTGCTGGAGCTGTGCTCCGTGCCTCGTGGCATCACTGCCATGAAGGATCTGTCAGCATTTTCAGGAGAAGGTGTTAATTTCAGGCACTTCAAACTCAGCAATAAAAGTTGCTTCAAGCAGGGATGCAAAAYCCAAGTGCTTAGTGGTGCCGTTAATATTTATGCCCAATCTTTCAGAGCAGCAGTTYAACAATTTAAAAGAGGTTTCAGCTGCACTCTCCTCTCAGAAGGTGGATYTCCTCACTGCCCATATGGGCTCCAGGTTTGTTTCACCCTGGGGATGACAATTTCCCTGCAGGGCACAGCCATCCCTGGGGCAGAGAAGAACCCAAAATYATGGGTGCCAGCAGCAGTAACCAAAAATTTGGTGTTTAAACCCCTCACAGCTTCCAGCACCACAGGATCTCCCCTTGTGGCTGAGTGAGGATCCTTTGGGGAAAAAACCCAAAACCAACACATGCTGCATGGAATAAATCCCTTGCTATTCCTTTTTTAACTCCAGTGAGAGTTTGGCTGAGGCTTCCAACACATTTGCTTTCTCTGGGAGTTTGCCAAAGGTTTCTGTACTTATTCTTTAGTTTGCATCACATCCTCCAAGTTGTAATGCTGATTGGGTGTCTTTGCATGTCAAAACTGTAGTATTTTATACTTTAAAAAAGGAAAATCTATTTTTTTTAGTCTCTTGCCATTTTGAAGCAAATGGCAGCAGTCAGTCTGAGAGTGAGTTTGCTGGGCAGAACCTCAGCTGTTCTCCAGCACAGCTCTCAGGGYTTAACCCAGCCAAGGAGCTCTGTGGGAGCTCCTTCTCCATCCAAGAGTCCTACAAGCACAAGAGATCTTTCCAACCTGACCATTATTTCAGATTTACAGCAGCAGCTCCTGAATTTCAAACACAGCAAGATTTGGGTGAGGTGGTGTTCAGTCACTTCTCACAGGAGCACTGTGGTCACAGCTGAGACTGTGGTGCAGGGAAAGAGCCCATAAATGGTGTCACTGACCCATTCCAGCCAGAATTCCAGAACCAAGGATGCTCTGGAAGGCTTCCCTGGGCACTGACACGGGTAAGAGCCCTCTGGACCATCTGGGGGTGCCTTGGCTCTGATTTTCCATCACAGCTCCCAGCTTTGCAGATGAATATTTGGGATAACCTCAGAACCATGCAGSAATGTGGAATTTGTAGTCTCATGTCTTGTGTTAGAGAAACCCTGTGTGGGTTTTGGTGTTCACCTGTTCTGATTTTGGTGCTGGCTACAAAGACCTGTGGGGTGTTTGGGATTTTGGAGCTTGCTCTTCCAGCTACGTGGCCCTACTAAAATTGGGGCAGGAAAAGCATCCTCAAGGCTGTYTCTTTCAATATTTCCTGAGCTGCTTGGCACACTCCTTCCTCTTTACCCTTTCCATGCAGTAAATCTTGCTCTTGCTGACAGCCCTGGTAATTGCCTTATGTAGAATGAAAGTCCTCCATTCTCTTTGTTTTTATAGGATGTAGCCTTCCCCAGTGAAGCTTAAAAGGACAGAAAAATTCATGGTGTTTGCAGTAGGAGCATGTTTTATGCTTCCCTGCTGCTGCAGCACAGACAATGCAGCCCTGATATGGAGATGTCAGGGGCACAGGCCTGTATCTAAGGCAGTAAATGTTTCTTTTATTTCTTATTCCCCTTTATTCTGGTTGCTATTAATTTTAAACTTTYCTTGGCATTTGCAGCAATAAAAAGGATAAAATCTTGAAGCTTTGTTCTTCTGCTCCTGAACCAAGACTTAAAAGAGACCCAAATGGGGCTTGGGCTTATTCTGCTCTCAGAGACAGCTGGGAACTCTTACAGAGACATGTGAGCATTGGAACACCACTGCCTTGGGGCTGRGGGAACATTATCTGTTCCTGATGAGCTCCACACACAACATGTGCAGTGGGGATGAATGGAGACAAACGTCTAAAATCATCACAGAAAAAATGAAAATCCATCTTCCAAGCCCTTGTGGCTGTGGCCAAGTGTGGTGCTGGAGGCTGCTTTGTGGGTTTTAGCTGCACCCTCTGAAGGATGAGCCCAGGATGTGCCTCTGGAGTGTGACCAGGGCTCTGCTGAGCCTTGTGCTGCCCAGACCATTCCCCCTCTCATACCTCTCTGTGCTCCAGAGATGGGGGGCACCAGGTTCAACTCCTGTCACGATTCACTTAAAACTTGTCCTGACTTTGGCAGAGCAGCCTCAGAGGAAACAAGGACACGTTTGCTGCTCTTGTGCCTGTCAGGATTCCAAAGGCTTTGCAAACTGAGCTCAGATTAAGGAACATGTGGTGCTTGGCAGTGGTGAGCAGGGCTGGGAGATAAACTCAGGTGTAGGAAAGTGCCAGACGGATTTCCACAGCCTTTGATTTAATCAGGGGGGTATTGACAGGAGATTTTAGCTGTGTTCCTTGGGTCCTAGACTGAGCAGGTATTGTCATGTTAATGGAGGCATCCCCAGGGAGCTCTGCCCTGGCTCACAGCCTGAACAGCCAGGAAACAGCAGCTCCTGGCCTGACCCGGGCTGTTCATGGAGCTGGGCTTGCTGGGGCAGGACAGGCTGTGCCGGCCTTGGCGGGGATGTCAGGGGCTGTGGGAACCCTGCCCTTGGCACAGGAGCCCCGCCGAGCTGCAGGACAGGCTGTGCCGGCCTTGCTGGGGATGTGAGGGGCTGTGAGACCCCTGCCCTTGGCACAGGAGCCCCGAGCTTGCTGGGGCAGGACAGGCTGTGCCGGCCTTGGTGGGGATGTCAGGGGCTGTGGGACCCTGCCCTTGGCACAGGAGCCCCGAGCTTGCTGGGGCAGGACAGGCTGTGCCGGCCTTGGCGGGGATGTGAGGGGCTGTGGGAACCCTGCCCTTGCCGCAGGAGCCCCGCCGAGCTGCAGGGCAGGCACGGTGACAAATGCTGACGCTGCCCTCCGGCACTGTGACCAGCTCTGGGTTGTTAGCCCCRCACCACTGTATGAAGATCAGCCCTATAAATAAATATTTGTTATATAATTATGTGGTGTTGGCGAATGTGAGCAGCTTGGGCTAGTGGAAGGTTCTCTGCCCACGGTGAGATGGTTTTTAAGGTCCCTTCCAGCCCAAACCATTCTGTGATTTTACTGTCAAAGTTTTCAGGAGAACTTTAGCCAAGATGCTGCTCCATTATGTCATGGGAAGGAAGATTCCTTCAGAGCATTCCTCTCCCAGAAGTGAGATTTCCCTTCTGTTCTGTATAAATAAGCATGGAACTGCTCATCCTTTTTTCTGATATTACAACAAAGGGGATTTATATGTGAAATAAATCTTTGTAAATCTTTGCAAGGGTGCCTAAATTATTTATGGGGGTTTTAGTTTGGTTTGCATGCCATATTGCTCTCTTGTGTTAAACACTTTATTCACCACCCAGCTTTTCACATTAATCACGGCAGGATGTGCTCAGCTATCCCTGCTCAAGAGCCATCTATTACATTCCAGTGGCCACAGCCAAATGGTCTAATTTTTCTGTTAGTTGTTCTATCCAATGGTTCATAAACTCATGGCTGTTATTACAGTAGCAGAGATGTTTTGTTACACCACAATGATGCATTTGTTATTTTCATGATTTTGTCATTTTCTTCTCTCCTTTTGTGGAAGAAATCACGATTGAAATGGGAGTTTGTTCACAGAGCTTTGTTCAGCGGGTCCTGTCCTGAATTTCTTTGTCTCTTTGTGTGTAAATAGGCCCCTGGTATTTCAGCTTAGGCTGTTTTCCAAACCAGGTGATGACTGCTTTTTTGGGAACGTGTCCAAAGCCTTACAGACATTGCAGCCCTTTCTTATTTTGATTGGGTAAAAAAAAAATAACCTTGACAGACTCACATCTTTTATGGTGTTGTTGGCACAGACTGGGAGACTGATGCAGGTGACCTCAGCTGGCTGGGATGAGAATTGGCCCCAGTCCCTAAATGTGACCTCTGCACTGAGTCATTGAAATGTTCAGCGTCTGTGCAGCTCTCTGAGTCTGTTCTAGTATCTGTAAATGCCTTTTCTAACGTTTAGGCCTTCTGGGGGTGTCTCAGTGCTGTGCCATCTCCCCTTGCCTCATTGCAAACAATAAATGGTGCATTAATTTGTATGTGCCCACACAGCAGGGCTTTGCTGTGCTTGTGGATATGAATGAGAGCTCCTAGAGATGATGAACAGCATGAAGATGTGCAGATGGACAAAGTTTTGGAGTTTTACTTGCCTCRTGCACAGCTGACAATGTCTTTGAGGCTGTTTTGATAATTCCTTGGGAGATGGAATTCCTTATCTTTGTGAAGCTGAGCTAGGGGACCTTGAGGGCAGCACAGGCTTGTCTAGGTGCTTCTCTTCTGTGGTGCTTCTCCTCCCTGGTGCTTCTCTATTGTAWTTGTGGGTGCCCTGATGAAGGAAGGAATGATGAATCYGACTCCGTGTTCTCAGAAGGCTAATTTATTATTTTATGATACTATGTTATATTAAAGAATGCTCTACTAAACTATACTAAAGAGTACAGAAAGGATACAGACAGAAGGCTAAAAGATAATAATGAAACTTGTGGCTCTTTCCAGAGCCTCGACACAGCTTGGMCCCAATTGGCCAAYGAGTCAAAACAAYTCACAGCAGAATCCAATGAGACAATCACCTGTGGGTAAACAATCTCCAAACACATTCCACATGAGCAAAACACAGGAGAAGCAAATCAGATCATTATTGTTTYCCTTTTTCTCTGAGGCTTCTCAGCTCCCCAGGAGAAGAATCCTGGCCGAAGGGATTTTTCCRGAGAATGTGAATGCCACACTTCTCCTCCCTGGTGCTTCTCCTCCCCTGCCAYGGCCAGCTCAGACCAGCAAAGCTCRGGTCAGGTTCCCTCTCAGCAGAGCAGGGTCTGATCACCACAAACACAAATCCAACACAACTTGGGTGGGAACAGCCAAAATGGTGCATTAAAAATACATGAGCACAGATGGCTGCAGAGTAAGAAAGTCACARCTGTTTGCTCTCTTATGGTCCTCAGGAACCTGTTTTTAGCTCAGGTGCCTGAACCACCCAAAAACAAGAGAGGGGAAACCTCCTGCCTTTAGGAGAAAAGCACAACAGGAGCCTTGTTCTGCTGTAATTCATGGGGGTGTTGCTAAAGCACGGCCATGTGTTCCCATCCCAAAGGGGYGTCATTATTTCATGATAACAGCTCTCCCCAGAGTGGCCTTACTGCTATTTTAAAAAGCAATTATTGTGGAGAAAACCTATATTTTTAGTGCTGACAGTTTTAAGAATATCGAACAGTAGTTGCAGCTGAGATAGTGATTCACAGAGATTAATGCAGCTCTTCCCAAGCCAGGGGGGAAGAAAGAATTCTTTACACAAACAGCTRTAAAAGTGCAGAACTTTGAATGTCCTCATGCAAACACCAGCAGTTGTCAGGTCCAAAGCAAAATTATTCATATTTTTCTTTTAATAGGCCAAACTGTGGAGCTCTCTGATCCAAATCTCTGCCCTGGTGCTGGCTCAGGTTTTTCCAGGTGCTGTGGGAGGGCAGTGAGCAGAGGGTGAGTGGCATTTKCTTTGTGAGGGAGGGCTGGTGCTGAAAGCCTGCATGTTGTGGGAGGTGAGCTTGCCGCCTTCTGAACAGTGCACAAATAATTGCAGCACTGGGGTTTGGCTTTGCTCATCCCCTTYGTGCAGATACCCATCCTCAGGTGATCACAGTGCCTGACACAGAACTGCTTCAGCCCTTGTTGTGATGCTGCAGGAGAGTTTTACTCTGACGGGCTTTCAAAAGCACATCTCAGAGCTCAGAATTCATTATTTTCTAAGAGCTCCAGTGAAAGAATGCATTTGCACATTTCCTGAGGTTGGTCTGTGTTAATTCTTCAGTGCTGCACCTTTCTCCAGGGCCAACAGTGCCCACAGGAACTGTGTGAGTGACTGGGATTCTCTTTGCCYGGGCACTCTCCACATTTCCTCTCTCCCTAAGAAGCTGGGGTATAAAAGCACAGGGTGAGTTTGGCTGCCTGGAATCTCCCTAAAGGAGTCCTGAAGCCTGGATGTCTTTCACCACTGAATTTCCCTCCTTTTCTGGGGGAGGTGGAACACAGGGTGGTGCAGCAATTGTTTTTGTTTGTTTTTAATAACAAGCTTTAAGGCAATAACAGGCAGGCAGTGTCAGCCTGATGTATTCTGCTTTGATTTCAGGCATTACACAAGGGACCAGACTATTTTCATGTCTCCCCCTAGAGCTCTTTAGCAACAACAGCAGCAATAATAACATCCAGGTTATTAAAAAAAAAAAGAAAAGAAAGGAGAAAGCATCAGCCAGTTCCCTTAAGGAGCAGCACAAAGCCAAGGTGAAGGTGCACAGGACTGGGCATCTTTGCTCCCGGGGTAAGAACAGWGCACATAAATAACAATTTCCAGCAGCGTTGCACTTTGAGCATTGCTGGTGTTCAGGAAAAACAGCCTTCCTTTCAGTGAAGGAAAAATGAGTCTTTTCACAAAAAAAAAAAAAAAAAAGGTTGCCTTTTCAACCTTTGCCTGTGTAGGAAAATGAAATAATTTTCTTAAATCTCTTTAGAACAAGCATTGAGAGAACTTATGGGATTGCAGTGAGTCAGGCTGGGGAAGAGCAGTGAGTTATGCCAGGGGGCTTTGCCTCACCTTGGAGAAAGGCAATGGCAATAGAGGGAAGAGCTGATGCCTTTTTAATGGTGGCAGGGCCAGGGGCTGGCAGGAGGAGTGCTGAAGTGCCCCTACAACCTGCTGTGTGCAGCACTGAGGCTGTGCCAGGTCTGTGTCTGCCCCAGGAGATGGCACAGGCTCACCTTTGCACTGGGTGAGTCTCAGGCTTCCATCCTCTACAGCTTCAGTTAAGGCTTTCCTTTCTCTTTTTTTAATCTAAAATGATTAAAAAGAGAAGCTTTAGGCTCTTTTGTGCCAGAACTCTCAAGAGGATGCAATTCTGGATTTCCTGTGTGGTTATCAGGTGTGTTTGATGCCAAAGAGAGGAGCTTATGAGAGGAGCTGAGGAGAGGGGGAGCAGTGCTGGAGGGGAGAATTGTGCAAATGTTTGGTGTGAACATTTCATCAGAGCAGGAACAGCAGAAATGAAACTTCTTTGTGGGCTTGGAGGAGGTTGGTAGCATTGCAGAAATGTTCAGAGCCTGTGACCTTATTTTTTCCATTCAGAACCATCTGTGGGGTGGATTCATAAACAGAATCCCAGAGCCAGGTGGGAAAACAATTCCCTGGATGGAGCCAGGTGCAGAGYCTTTGTCTTCTGGGTTGTGGCAGACATGGAAGAGTCTTCTAAGTTTTGAGCCATCATCTGCACCCCTGTTGCCATTATGGGCAGAAGACTTCTTTCAAATCAGTACCTGTCAGCATTAATTACATTAATTACCAAGTTTTTGCATTGATTTGGCTGGGCTGGCTGTCCTGGAGATCTTAGAGGCAACAGTTGTTGAAGAGTTAAAGAAATCCTGTTTTGCAGAGGAGGGTGGTTATGGCTGCCCTGTCAGCTGAGAGTTATGCTAATGGAGAGGGCCCAAGAACAAATGTGAGATGTGCACATTAGTGAGCACACTCCTTGTTAATTAGTGCTGTAACATGTGCATTGTGCTGGGATTCAAAGGCCCTGGAACATCTCTCTGACTGCAGTTCCACTGMAGGGCATTTTGCCTTCTATGAAAATGTTTCAGGAATGCAGGTTCACCTAAAATAGCCAATTTTTCAGCTTGAGAGAAGCAAAGAAAGAACTCTCTTTGTCTCTTTCTTGGTTTAACCTTCTCCTTGTTCTTCAAAACAAGGCATTAATCAATGACAATAGAAACTGCTACTCTTAGGGCTGTCAATGTTTATAGCTTTGAGTTTCATAGCAAGGACATAAATATATACCTTTCATTACATTCTTGCTGTTATTTGCTCATCATCCACAGTGTCTGATATTATCATAACTCTTTGGTTGAAGCTATTAAAGTTATGGTTTGTAGCTCACACTGGCACGAAGCAGACAGAGAGCCATAAAAGCAAAAAAACCCTCATGGACTGAGATCAGCTATTAGGAAGAACTGGTCATTTTCCCTCTGGTCACACAACAGCACCACCATAATCTTTCCTTCCTTCCCTTTCTTCCCTTCTTTCCCTTCCTTCCCTTCCTTCCCTTCTTTCTCTTCCTTCCCTTCTTTCCCTTCCTTCCCTTCTTTCCCTTCCTTCCCTTCATTTCCTTCTCTTCCTTTCCGTTTCTTCCCTTCCATTCCTATCATTCAGTTTTTTCCCTTTCCCTCTCCCTTTCCCTTTCCCTTTCCTTCTCCCTTTCCCTTTCCCTCTCCCTTTCCCTTTCCCTTTCCCTTTCCCTTTCCCTTTCCCTTTCCCTTTCCCTTTCCCTTTCCCTTTCCCTTTCCCTTTCCCTTTCCCTCTCCCTTTCCCTTTCCCTCTCCCTTTCNTTCCCTTTCCCTTTCCCTTTCCCTTTCCCTTTCCCTCTCCCTTTCCCTTTCCCTCTCCCTTTCCCTTTCCCTGTTTCTGCTGGACCAGCACTACAGAGCAGAGGAATTCTGTTCCCATGCTGAGCCAAAGCAGCACCCTGAGCAGGCATTAGAGCAGAGAGGATTGAGGCTGTGCTTGCAGCTGGCCCTGGTGGTGCCCAGCCCACTCTGACTGCAAAGATCCCCTGGGTCACATATTTAGGAGGAAAATGGAGTTTTTCTCTTCTTTGCAGAGAAGCTTTTTCCTCCTCTCTGTTTGGTTTTGCCTGGCAAATTCCCCCAGTGGGGCCCTACCCCTGAGCTTCTCCTCTGCCCTTGGAGGCCTCTTTGCTGTCAATACTTTGGCCTCTTTCCAGGTGGGTGGGTGGGAAGACAATGAACTGATGGAGCCAACTCATCCATTAAAGATGGCCAATAAGCAAACAAAGCCTTGTTGGGACTTGTCAGGGTAGCAATGATGGAGGTGGTGACTTCATGGGTGTAAATCATTCATCATCTGGWAGAGGATGTCTGGCTTCCTTCAGGGTGAGATAACCAGCAAGACATTCTGGATCAGATTCTGGTCWGGTCTGAGCTGTGCTGGTTCTCGTGGTGCTGCCAGGTTCTGATAGGCATGGTGGGAAGGATCCTCCTTCAGAGGCCTGATCAAAACCCCACTGCCTCTGGGGAGTTCTGAACTACTTCTGAGGACTCCCAAGCATTTCACACTCTCTATTTAAATTTCTGTTTACACCCTGTATTTCAGAATATAAATTTACAAAGAGTACCAAYGCTCTTCCACAYCTCCCCCTTCAGAACCAGTCAGCTGCTGGCAGAGACTTTTGCTGGGTTTTCCCAGCTTTCTGCAAATAATCCAGGYTAATCCTTAAATAGCATAATTCTGTGTCAGAGAATTTTAGGATTTATTTCAGCCTCTAATATTTCATGTGACTACCAAATAAAATAAAGCATCTTCTAAAAAAAAGTCTTTATACAAATCTAACTGTATTTCTCTCCAGCAGCAGCACGTTTAGCAGCTTCAGAAGAAGTTTGATTTGTATTTCCAGTAAGGTGTTATTCTTTGTAAGCTGTTAAATGCTTGCAGTAACCCACAGAGAGGAACCAGGAGTGGAACCCAGGAGAGGAACCAGGTTTCTCTCCTCATTTCCCATCTCCCTTTCTGTGTGCATTTGCTGCTTCCTTACGTGAACCASTGTCACTGTAGGACACGAAATAACACGACGTGAACACCCAGCTCTTCACAAGGGTAAAAGAGAGTATTTAATTCCTGACTCCAACATTTACAGATTTCCAAAAGTGACAGTGGATTGGAGGGTGACAGTTCCACCTCTCCAWTGACACTGGATAAATTTCTCCTCCTCCATAAAAGAATGCAAAMCAATAATTTCCTTTCTAGCCTTCTGATRAAATMCTTTTCTTCTATTCTTTAGTATAGTTTTATAWATATAATTTTCTTTTAATRTAATATATATAATAAAATAATAAATCAGCCTTCTGAWACATGGAGCCAAGACTCTCATCTCTTCCCTTGTCCTGGGACCCCTGTGAACAGCACCACAGAGAGGGACAGGGTGCCTTTCCCTGAGCAGAGCATTCCCTTTGACATCYCACAACATTTATGTCTGAGGGCCTCAGGAACATCAGCTCTACCTGATGTCTGTCTCCAAAGAGAGCTGACTTAGCTTACATGGAAAAGTGCTGCCTGTGTTTGTGAGTGCTGTTGGAGTGCAAATTCATAATTTGATCCAAATGGATWTAAAAAAAAATATTTTAGTGCTTTTTCAGATGAGTGATATGCTTGGTCTCTGAGCTTGGAACTCTGCGTTCCTGGTTTTTTTTTAACAAATGGTTGTTGTCTCCCAAACTGATCAGCCAGGAAAGTGAGAGAGGTTTGAGGGGCTGCTGGCAGAGTTTCAGGGGAATATTCTGAGTTCTTTGCTGGGGTCTATGGCTGCTCTTTGTGGGGTGGCACCTGGGCAGCCTCAGTCACAAGTGGGTCCCCTCCTCCAGCTCTGGGGAAGATGGAAACCTGAGCTGCATTGTTAAGGCACCCTTGCTGCCTCAGATGCTGGTGATGACTTGAGGTTTAGGGCTGTGCTGGGAATACACAATCTCTTTGGCAGGCACTTGATATTTAGCAGAATTACTGCGTTTTGGGCTCCTGTGCCCCTGCTGATGGCACTAATCTCCATGTCAGGAGACAAAGTACCAGCTGTGCCTGGCCCTATTTGTACTACTTTAGCCACATGGATGTGCACCCATTTAATCTGGAAATATTTCTCCACGCTCATCAGCAGCCACATGCAGGCAAATGAAATTGCCACATTTATTCTGCCTTGGTTTTGAAAACGACAGATGCTGCATTACTGTAAAACAGGGTGAGAGGGTTTGCTAGCTTTGGTTTTGTTCCTTCCTTGTGAGAGTTTGATACATGAGCTATTAATGCTGATGGGTGAAGCTACYTCTCTTCAAGGCTGGCTCCTTCTCTCAGAGCATCAAGCAAAGCTCCCACTGCAGGACTGGTGTCATTTATGCTCAGATAAAGGACTTGGAAACTGCCCTGGGACTCAGGAAGGAGAAGAGCTGGCACAGGTGTGACTTGCAAACACAGGCAGATGTGCTGTGTGGTAGCTATTACTTTTTCTTAATAATGTGACTTTTTCCCCAGCCTGAATAATTCAAAGGATGCTGTTGTGCACGTGCCTGAAGGAGCAGAACCTTCTGCATCCTCTGGGTGTGGAGCTGCTCAAAGTGCAGGGATTTTAAGGGGGCAAATACAAAACCATCAGCCAAATCTGGTGCATCAAGAGTGAGCCTGGTACACCTGCTTCTTTTCTCACACCTGACCACTTTTTGGGCTGTGCTATTTTGCAGGGTGAGGTCAGAGCCTTGTTCCCACTCCTGACCTCGTGGAGCAGCTGTGCTTGGGTCACCAGAGAGGACAGGGACTGTCACTGCCCCTGGGACCCAAGGGATCTGTGCATGCAGGCACTGCCCTGTGCCACGTGCCAGGGGCCACTCAGGTCCCCTGGCTAAAACCTGGGCCTCCGTCAGCATTTAGGAAATCTGGCACTGGGGGTCCTAAATGAAAATCCTGCAAGAGCAGGATGGGAAGGACACGCTGTCTGTCTGGCAGAAAACGTTTGTGGTGCAGAGAGAGCCTGTGCTGGAACTGTTAAACCCCTTTTAGTGTCTGGGCCATTGTCCCTTTGGGATTTGCCTTGGAGCTGCATCCTGCAGCACCTTGTTTGTTTGTATTGTGTTCAACAATCCTCCTAAGGCCATGTTTGAGGGGTCAGTGGGGCCAGAGGATCTCCAGAGGTCCCTCCCAGCCTCAATTTCTCTCTAATGCAGATGTGCAGGGATGCCTGTGAAGACTCCTGGAAAGAATAAATGAATCAGAACTTCTCAGCCTCAYTGGAAAACACTGACACATGAGACAGCTCTGTAGCTGGAGGTATAGAAAGGGTCAGTCTTTCCTCACTAGAGACAGTTCCTCATGGCTTTGCAATGGAAATACTGAGAAAGGCTCATCAGTTCATTACCAAACAATCATGCAGTGCCTGAGCTCAGTTTGTGAGTTCAAACACAGCAGAGCAGACAGGTGTTTCTGGAGTAGCTTTGTAAGCTTGCTTTTGTGTTTTGTTACATTCTGCATCTGTGCCTGCTGGATTTTATGGTGTAAACAAGTCATGTTTCTTGAGGAAATTATTTGGATATGACCTTACTGCTTTTCTTTGGGCTGATCCCTCGAGCCCTAAGGAACATAAATTTTGGGTGCTCACRCTGAACCAGAGCAAAGCAGCAATTTGATAAACCTTGGGTGCCTTCAATTTGCAGCCTTTTGATTTACTTTTATTAAACAATTATAGCTGGATTTGCCTTTTGGGGAGCCTTTGTTTATGGCATTCAGAGCTAACAAAGGCCAGCTAAGCCTGAGGATGGATTATGGAAAATCAAAGCCAGCTCTCCTAACCAGGACAATGGAGCCTCTCCACGACACCTGGGAGGCCCCCACTCCAATATGATAAAGTATTTTCTTTGAGGGAAGGTCACCAGAAGTTCACTTTTACAGAGAAGTTCTTATTCTCAGCTAATGGGGCTCCCTGTAGCACGGTCCTGCAGTTGCTCCACATAAAAAGGATGGATTGTCAAAGAAATTACCTTTAAAGCTCCTCCCTGGCAAACTGATTTGAAAGGACAGCCCAAGTGTTGTGTCCTGGCCAGAGGAGCAGCCCCTGGGCCAGCCACACAAGCTGGGCAGCCTCTTTGCTCTTGTGCCCTTGGGGATTTGTCAGCAGTTTGAGCCCAGCCCTTGCTGCTGGGCAAGTGCCACTCTCTGGGCTTTGCTTCAGAACAGAACCTCTGCCTGGCTTCCAGAGCAAGCCATTTAATCTCTTCATGCTGTGGAAATGAAGACATTTTCAGTCCTTTGGGGATATTATGTGCTTCTCATATCGTGAGTGAGATGGACTAAGTCCTTTTTAGGTCCTGAAGAGCTAAACACGAAATCAAAACACATAAGCAGAGCCAGATTGGCTCTCGTTCTGTGTGTTACATCTGTAATTTCCTGCACATGTAATTGATCCCCAGTCATAGCTGGGCCCACACCCAACTCTGGGAGGCTGTGGGGATTATTCTTTCTGATCCTGCTCTGGCTTAGCTGGCTCAGTTTTCCCAGAAGGGGGAGGGAGATGCAAGTAGGGTGCAAGAAGTGTGACCTAAAGCCAACATCATCTGCTGGGAGAAAGGAATGGGCTGTTGGGGCTTGCTTGTTCTTAGAGGTGACTGAAGAAGATTTTGGAAAAATGYAGCTCTCTTTTGAAAATTACTTTGATTTTGCATAGAAGGGAGAAATGATATCAGCCCAGATGTTTATTTGGGCACCGGCTTCACTGATTTGGCTCCATTGAATTTTTTATGCTATTGGCATTACATTTTTGTAAATTAAAACCCTAATTGGAGCATTGTTGCCAAGTCATTATTAATTGATTTGATTAAATCTCCTGTAAGAAACATTCTGTGTCAGAAGATGACAGTTGTTCATCTCTGGAAACTGGTAGAACCTTGTTTCATTTTGATCAGTAAAAGGCATTGCAGTTACGCACTTAGATCCACAATGCTGAGGTACAAATTTAGGTAAAAGAATTAAAAGGTAAACTTTTAGTTCCCAGCATTCAAAACTGGCAGATTGACTCCAGTAGAATAGACATGTGTCTGTTAAATTAATTTTGGGTTTTGTTCTCTACCTAATTCTCAGAGTAGGCAACTGCCTTTGTTAAGCTGTAGGAATGAGGATGTTTCTAGTGTTTTTGGGCATTTTAGGRTTCCAGCAAGAAGCTTTAGACCCAAGAACACTGAGCAGTGCTTGCTGACTGTGAACCCGCTTCATGGTGAGTCCTGCAGCAGCTGCACAATYCATTTTGCAGCATGAGCATGGGCACAGATCCCCTGGAGGAGGGCACGGGCTGGGGTGGCAGTGTTTTAGGATGGGCTTTTCTCAAGCAGTGACCATTAGAAGGTCTGTGGGAGGTGTGGGGAGCAGCAGGAAATGCAGTTGTGCTGTGATGGCCTGTCCCTTCAGATCCTTCAGAGGTGCACTGCAGGGTAATTAACTGTGTGAGTTAATAGAGTGTTTCAAATCCTCTGGGCCTGCTTGGAGTGCTTCAGCTCCATAAGTGGGCTTTGTGGCAGGCCTGTGCATTAAAGCCCTCACGCTTCAGCATGAAATCAGCCCAGCTCCCCTTTCTTTGTGAYCCCTTCTGTTTTATGATGTTAAACACACACCACTGTCTCCACCACCCTCAGCTTCTCCAGCGGCCAATCCTGTGGTTCTGCAGAGATGATCTGATGGTGAGATGTCCCCACAGAAACCCCAGGGTCTGGTGCTGCTTTGTACCATTGCAGACCCCTGGAGGAAAGGGAGGTTCATTCTGCACGTTTGCATTCGGACAGAGAACACATCTCCCCACAAACCCTGTGTGGCTGAGCTGCTGCTCTCATGCAGGAACCACCCCTCTCCCAGCTCAGCTCTGGCTGGGAGCTCACAGAGCTGCTCTCATGAAACCCCAAGCAGAATCTTTGCTATTTTGTCACATCCAACAATTTACATCCAATAAAACCTCGGGATGGAGGTGCAGCATCTGCTGTGTCAGTCTCTGTCTCACTTTTTTGGTTTTTGAGTTTTCTAATTAGTTTATGTTCCAATAAATCCTTAATACAGAAACTGCTTTAAAACAATTGAAAATAAAACAAAGAGAGGAATTTAAATTGCTTATGGCTTGCTTTGTATGGCTTCCAGGCATTTGAGCAATTTTGCTAACAAGTATCYGGTAACCTATTTCCAAAGGCCACTAGCAGATAATTATATTTGGTTAATTTACATACTTTCAGTTTATAATCCTAATTAGTTCTCCAACCAGTAGTCCCTAGGCAATATGTAGTCTTACCTCATTTTATTTGCCATCCCCACTGTGCAAGGGATGGCAAATTCTCTTAATTTACAAAAAAATGCTGTTAGGTTTGGTTCAGGGCTTTCCCATTTCAGTGCACATCTAAACCTGGTGATTCCATGCCGCTTTCAACCCGATTTGCAAATAAGTATTTTACATTTTTATCGATTTTTACATCTGGGAGACGCTGTGCAGCTGAGGGAAGCTGACCCCAGTTTGACACAGAGCCTGTTTGCAGTGCAGAGAACCAGCCAAACTCTGCACCAACCTGTGCCCAGCGTGTGCCCCTGTCACCTCTGGTGGGATGGGGGTGCCAGGGGATGGGGCTGAGGTGTTGCCATGGCAGGAGCAGGGACAATGAGTGACRATGCCATTCCTGCAGCAGCAGCAATGTGCAAGGGCTGGGGGAGAATCTCCAGGAGCTGCACACACACATGCTGGTTAAATCCCTCAGCCTGGCCATTCCCTGCTCCCTCTTGGTGCATTTAGGATCTCACCCTGCACACTTATTATCCTGGGATAATTTTGCACTCAAGCTTGAGGTGATGCTCAGTGAAGTGGCTGAGGAGGAAGCTGGAGATGAACTTTTATACTTCCAGGTTTAAATGAACCTCAAAAACCACTTGGAATGAGCATGCCCAGTGGGAGGAGCACATCTCCATCAGCGCTGATCCCTGCAGGACTCTGGAGCTGCAGCTGTGTCCAGCCAGGACCAACCCACCACGGTGTCCCACAGGAGGGTGGCTGTGGTGGAAGGTGTTGGGTACAACCTGTGGTAACAAAACCTCTGCTGCTGCCTGGAGAYTCCTTGTATGAGAGGTCCTTTAGATAACAGCACAATTTCCAGTGTTATCTTTTAAGCACTTTTATGCACTACAATGTCATTTTTAGAAAARCTGTTGGGTGAAATATTTCCTCTCAGGTATCCAAGGCTGCTTTTAGTTGGATTCATTGCTCTGTAATGTCAGGTTTGGATTAACGTTATGGTAATTTCCAATGTTTCCTTGCAAGCAATAAAAAGAGACCAAATCTCCTTTTCAACACCTCATTAAGTACTTTGATAGGGCAATGAGAAGTGGGATGACAACTGCAAAACGAAAAGGAAAATCTGCAGTTTGCAAAGCTTTTGTTCAGATTTCTAGGATAACTGATGGATTCTGTGAACTGATGCTAATTAATAAATCCTAGTGCCAAAGGAGAGAGGTGATTTTTAACTGTCCAAAATAACAAGTGTGTAGCAGGGAAAAACTCAAAGGTGTGAGAGAAATTCTTSGGCAATAATTTTATTTCAACATTAATGAATGTAAATTTTATACTGTAGCTGCTGTGTTGTAATTCCTGCATATCTGAATTCCCAAACATATTCCTGCTGCTACCCAATGCACAAAATGCTCAGCATTGATGTCCCTGGTGCCCACAGGAACCACTGCCTGTGAGGTTATTCCAAAGGAGCCTGTTTTTATGAGGAGCAGCTTGATAATAATTATTCCTCATCAGAACATTTCAAACCTTGCTCTGATATTTCCAGGCAGACTAAAGGTGGCTCAGCTGTCTTTCCACACCTGGTTTAAGGATTGTTATTCCACTGATCACAGCTCTGCACACCTGAGTGTGAGGCCTTGAGGAGGGCAGTATTTTGCTGTGGCTCTCACACCTGCAGCTGGGATGAACAGGAGATGAATTCAGGGTGAGATTGGAGACAGAGATGGTAAATGTCCTACCCTGACAGCAGTGTGTGAAAATCTGGTGTTTTTCCCACTGTKCCACTGGTGATGGTAACAGCTGGTGCGTGTCAGGTGAAACCCCAACTCCAACAAAGTTAATAGAGAAACCTTCCACAGACTGCAGTAGGACTGGCTCTTTATCCCCAAGGAAAATACAGCTTGAAGATAAATTTGCAGAGGCCTGTTGACAAGAGTGCCAGATTACACGGGCTGGAGGGGCATTCCCAGTAATACAGAAGTTCGCTGTGGAGTGTGGCAGACACATTTCATGGAATTCAATGCTAGTCCACAGAGGGAGCAGAAAAAAACCYGGACAAATCTGCTGTTTGCTTCCCAGTGACAGACAAAATAGGCACAAGAAGCTGCTAATCTCTCCCCTTCCAGCTTTGCCCTTCTATCACTAAGATTGCAATTTTTGCTCATTTAAGACAGAAAAGTCCAGAAGAAAAAAAAACTCAGAAGGTTTAGGGGCAAGTTTTCAAGGAAAAAGAGRGAGGGGATGGAGAATCTGGGAACTATTCATAATGAGTCTATATCACCTAATCCAGCAGAATATTCCAATTTATATCAGAACTCTTAATCAGAAATAGAAAACACAGAAAGGAATGTCATACCTCGTTGACACCTCTGTTATTTTTTCACCATCTCCTTTAATTTGTATATTTATTTGCTTTAGTTTTTATATGCTTTAATTTATATATTGTCTGGTTTTAATGCAAACCCCCACTGAAGGCTGTTGGTGGCATTTATACACCACAAAGAAACCAYAAACCAAAGCAAAGCAGGAGAGCAGAAGTTCTATTTCTTCCTTACAAGTCACCTTATATAGCTTGTGAGCTGAAGATAGCATTGCTTGATTTTACTCATGATATTTCTTGTGCTTCTCCCTTGTCAATTCCCTCAATAAAACCCCAATCCAAATTCCCCCCAAAGTCAGGATGCCAAATATTCCCTCAGGTTTGGCTCCAGTGGCTGTCCAGGCATTTCTGCAGCACAGGAGCTACACTCCCTAAAATTATATTCTAGGTGGTGAAACCAGAAGGGAATAAAAAGAATTTAAAGTAGTTTGAAATATAAAACAATAATTTATTTTACTTCATTTTACTTGTTAACGTTTGTAGCTAATGATGATTTCATGAAACTGCTTTTATAATTCAATACATTCAAATCTATAAAGCAAACAGTTACTACCATGGGCTTTTCAAATTCCACAAACTGTCTTATATAAACAAATTAGCTGTACATGCACGTTTCTTCAATAGGTTGCAACATTTGCCAACATGCTTTAAAATCCTTTAAAGCTGCATAATAGTGTACTTTGCCTCAGGCTTTTCAGATGAAACCTCTATACTTCTTTCAGAAATCTTTAAGAGAAAAATGTTTAACTGTTGAGCATAACTCTAAAAACTGCTGTTTGATAAATGTTAAATATTACAAGAGAATGATTCTAATTCTGAGTTTAAACCTTGAGCTAAGTATTGATAAACAGCACTCTGTGTAGAAGTGAACAACAGCAAAATAATATCACAAAATATGGTTTCACAAACAAAAATACATATGTGCAGTTGCTCTTGTGGGTTTCTTGCATTTTTTTTTTTTTAGGTAAAGAAAAGCACGGGTACCTTTTAATATGAATATAGTTTAAGCAAATTACCTGTGTAAGTATGGTTAATACATTTCTGATATTTAAACACTTCATGTAAAAGGTAACAAGTAAAAAAGTACAATCAGTACTCCAAAAAGCACTGCTAATATTGCCTTTGAAGGAGATGGGCAAGCTTCCTCCCCACTGCAGAATGGAGATCCTGGCACCCACGGCTGTAGAGTTCAGTATTTGAACTATAAACTCGGTGACTGTATCTTATATACAAAAATCTTGCCACATTGAACGAGGCATGGATTCCTACCCCACTGGTAGTGTTTTATGTACATAATTTAGCCCTGGGGATGGATTATACAGTAGTCACTGACAGGAAGGAATTGTACACCCGCGTGCCGTCCGGTGACTTTGTTCCGTGGGTTAGCAGTTCTTGGATCGTCATCCAATTGTCAAATATTTTTTTATTTCTCTTCTTCATCATTTTTTTGTGGCTCAGTTCAATGATGTTCATCTCCTTCTTCTCCTCTGCACCTTGCTGCTCCTTCAAGCACTCTAACCTGCTCTGCATCATGAACTCCCGCCGCCTCCTCTGCTCCTTGGCTTTCACCAAGTGCTGCTTCCTCTCCTCCTTGCTCCAGTACCGGCCCATCTTCATCTCACTGATGGCATCGTCATCCGTGGTCATCCCACTGCGCTCCTCCTTGATCTTTATGGCCCGCTCCCTCAGCAGCCTGTCCCTCACCGGCCTCTTGGTGATGTAGCGCGTCCCGTCGCTCCTGACCTTGACCTTCCACTCCATCCTGGGCTCGCTCTGCCCCGAGGCCAAGTCCTTGCACATACTCACCAGGCTCATCTGGCTCTGGGCGTACTCCACGGCGGATTTCTGCTGGATCAGCTGCATGTAGCTCTGGTAGTGCTGGGCGTGGGCTGGGATGTGAGCGTGTTTGTAGGGAGAGTGGTGGTAGGGGGACACGTAGGGCTTCTGGCCGTGAGTGGGGCTTTTGCTGCCGTCGCTGCCTTTCCTCTCCTTGCTCTCCAGCTGCTTGCCAGGGTCAGGATCTTTAGCAGAGGCGTGGCACTTACCAGCGCTGGATTCATGGCTCTCTGAGCCAGCAAACAAATTCTTTTGGGAGACATTATAGGCCACTGCCCCCTCGTTGCCTTGGCAGCCGACGCCTTCGGCGGTTCTGCGCAGGGAATTGTCGGGGGAGATCTCCAGCGTCAGCGGCGTGCTCCGGCAGCTCTCTCCCGTGTTGTAGGCACTGGAGCTGTCCTTGTCAGACTTCTCAGGCAGCTCGGTGATGTCTGAGAGCTCGTGCCTGCGCACGTCAATGCTGGTGTTGTAGTTTCGGAAGCCGCTGTTGTGCAGCATCCAGGGCTCCCGGTACTGCTCCTTCAGCTGCTGCATCTTGTGGGCCCGCACGATGTTCAGGCACTCCAGCTCGATGTTGCGCAGCTCCTCGTTGAGCATCTCCAGCTCTCTGTCCACGCTCTCTTGGTCGCTTTTGCTCATCTCCAGGGTGCTGTTATGGTAGTACAGGCTGTAGGGGTTGGCAGACTTCACCTGGCACTTCAGCTCCAGCAGCTCCCGGAACCGCTCGCACTCGTCCACGGGGATGCCGAGGAAGTCGACGTCGGTGCAGTCAGCYGAGATGAAGGACTCGTTGCTGAACTGCATGTCCCCGCTCCCCAGGGTGTCGTGGCTGTAGGTCAGCTTCTTCTGGCTCCCCAAGGTGTTGGAGGAGGTGGTGTGATCGTCCCCATTGTTCTCCTGCTCGGAGCTCTCGTCGTTGCGAGTGCTGTCGTCCGTGCGCCCCACGCCGCTGTCCTTCTCGTGCTGGTTGGACAAAATCGTGGCTGTGTCTGTGGTGCCTCCATCCTCCTCRTGCTTCTTCTAACAACAGAAACAGCAGGACACAAAGAAAAATTATTGCAAGCACRTGAAACATTTCAAGGTGTTTCTTTTTAAATAGTTCTCATAATCCATCACTTTTTACACCTTGTGTGTCCTATATGGAAAGAGTATTATTAAGAACTCAGAGAAAAGGTGACCAAGACCTCAACCTGCTGTGGATGTCCGTTTCAGAAGAACCTGAGGTCTGAGTTTCACCTATGTAGCAAGAGTGGTAGAAGTCACAATTTCAAAATGTTTCTGCTCCCACTTAGGTGCACAATATCCAGTTGTCCTGCAGTGCCTAAGTGACTCCTCACAACATGGGGATGGCACAGAGGATGCAGAGTTCTAGAAAACTTTAGTAAAAAAGTCTAGGCAAAAACTGAGAAACTGCTTTAATCATAGCAGAATGATGGAGAATATAAGCCCTGTATCTCTGGCCCTGCATAAGATTTGTATTGTAAAAACTTTTTCTTTGCCTTTTCCCCCTTGTATAGATTTTACTTCAGTCATTTGCCTGAGCTGTCCATTTGGGTTTCCAGGTTTTGGGAGACTGTTTCCAGTCTGGGCATGCACATCAAATAGGAGATTCTGTAAATCAGCTCTCTGCCTGCTCTACCCACCACACACCCAGTATTCCTCTCAGTGACCTCAGTGTTAGGGGATTTCCATGAATTGTGGTCTTGTTGTTTCAAGGGGCAAAGYACAAAGGTACTATTTTAAAACATCTTGGTCTGGACAGCCATGTAATATCTTGATTTTACAGAAAGTCGTTTTGCCTTGATCTCAGTGTCACTTGAGACACCAAGTGTATTCAGCCAAGCTCAATATTGAATATTGAGTGCAGTGGGAAGTTTGACAGCCCTGCACACCAGAAGGGCAGTACCTGCTGAAGCATGCTGGCAGTAAATTGCATTGCCTGGTGGTGCTGTTCCTCTAACATGTCCATGTGCAAGTCATCCAGAAAATCGTTTCTGTCATCATCCATCCATCCTTCATCCAGCTATGTGAAAAGGGAGGGAAAAACCAAACCAATCATTGTCAAAAGAATGAAGACTGACATAAATTACTGCTTTTCTTTGTGGACAGTGGTTGGGAAACCTCAGGAGATTCCTTCCTGTGACAGTGCTGCCGTGTCTTGGGAAGGAGCCTGTCCTTGTGCTAAGTGTRGGTATTGACTAAGTGTGCTACCTCCTCTCACAGCTGCCTCCATCTTCAAGAGGAGGGTTTTATCTTCAACAGCCCTCTACATATGAAAAAACTCTGTCTTTTGATCCGTGGAAATACTTGTAAGAGTTGGGGCAGTTTTGGTTTGTGCACAATTTGATTAAGTTGTATAAAAACACTCCAGAGCCCAAAGCTCCAACACACTTCTTGTGAGGCAGCATCAAACTCCAGAAGGAAAATCTGGCTGAGGTATATAGGACATTTTTACTCCCATTCCCCATTATCCCCACGGGAAAGATCAGAAATATCCAGGCTAAGAGGACAGTGATGATCCTGGCCCTGTGTCTCCAGGAGCACTGGCAAGGGCTGCTCTCCCAGCACCAGGAGCAGAGACAGATCAAACAATGCTGCTCCCGGCTGTTTGTTCTACACCTTTGTTGTGCTAATCCCTGCTCTACAAAGGGATCTGGTTCAACCTTTTATTGCAGCTCAGGAGGCTTCTTGACAGTATCCAGTACTTTAAGAGACTGTGTATKAAAGGCTAAATAATAGGTGTTTTAATGAATGAATAATCAATAGCTATAGGAATTAGAGTTCAGCATGTTCTTCAAAACTGYGGCTCAAAACCATTCATAATACCTTGCACTGATGTTTGTAATAGCATTGCAGCACAAATAAATCACCAAATGTCTTAGAGATTGAATTTTAATATAAAATATATATTTAAGTACGACGACTGCTGAATTCCATTATTTTAGACCACATATATATATGCGCAGTCAAAGTGTAGAGTATGGTTTTAGGTAGATCTGGTAGATTTAGATAGGTTAAACAATTTGAAAGAACTGCTTTCTACAAAACAGTGACTGTTTTAATTGAGACTCAGGTGAGGGTATTTTGTTGCTACCGTACCTGAATCTCTGGTCTTGCCACAAGTAAGGAGATATTCTTGCTCTCCTCACTGGAGAGAAGCGCCACAGCTTCCTCTCGGTTCTGCACCTCGATGCCATTGATCTTTAAAGAAAAAACACCACCATGAAGGGTTTCCATAGGGACCCCTGGCTGCTGCTGTGCCCAGCTCCATGGAATGTTCGGCTGGATGGCTCCACACACACATCCCCAGCCTTGTGC
>JACDOX010000045.1:576710-636794 GCA_014549065.1 Cardinalis cardinalis | reverse complement strand
AGGACACCTGGAGCATTTCCCACACACACCTGGATGATGCGATCCCCTTCCCGCAGCCGCCCGTCCTTCGCTGCAATGCTGTTGGGATCAATCTGCAAAACAAGAGAACTCTCAGAGCTCTGCAGGTTTGGGAGCTCACTATTCACTTCCCCTTATTTCCTGGGTGGGTTTAGATTTAATTACGAGTTGCTTTCCCCAAATTGGTGCAATTAATTTGAAATGGCTCTGCATGGTGAAAAAAYGTTGCTGTATAAAATGCTACTTTTTTCATAGAAAGAGACAAGGAGGGAGAAATGGGCCCCAGATGTTTGCAAATAAAAGTGTGTGGGGTTTTATACAATTTATATTGTTTCAGGAATAATCAAGAATAAAAATTAAAGGGGGAATACATGAAAATACTCTGAAGGCATGATCTGAAATAGAACATTGTTAATATAATGAAAYTTGACTTCAGTGGGAGCAGGACTGCACTCAGTTTGGAGAAAAGGAAAATAATTAGATTTCTTCCAATTACTGCATTTTGGCTGTTTATCCAACATGGTACAAACAGAGGATAAATRTCTTAACTGCCCAACAATGCAGCTGAAAGACAAATGCTATCTTATGGAAGGCAGCTCAATCTTACCTCACTCACATAAATACCCATGTCATCTTCATCATCTGTTCTGTAACAGACAGTGAGGCCAAGCTTGTCCTGGCTGTTCACTCTGTGTAAATCCACTTCCTGAGGTTAAAAAAAAAAAAAAACAGGAAAATATATTGTCAGTGAGACACTGGTGACTGATGGAAGCAATTTTTCAAATGCAATGAAAATATTTTGCTTAAGTGATATAGTGGATGTCTTTTGATTTCACTTGTAGACGAGCAAAATGTGATTATATGCAGACAATCAATACCTGGGACATTTCTGACCTTCAATCAATAGGAAGTCATTTTGAAAATAGACCTTTTATTGATCTTAAGGAAGAAAAATTACCTATATTTCATGTAGTGCTAAGACTTCAAAGGCTAAAATACTTATAAAGTATGATTTCAATATTTGTCACAGCTGATACATATTTCCTCATAAGCAGGGTAATTCTCTGGCTTTTCARAAAAAAACCTAATACTCTATTACTTTAAATTGTATAATTTTCATGAAGTCATCTAATAAATTTCTCAAAAGTGTGACTGAAGATCAATATATTGTCAGCAAAGCATTTGGTATCGGTAATAGAAACATAATAAGCATTTCAGTATCTTGCAAGTGTTTGCTTTCAGCAGGTCATGGTGGTCTTGTTAATCTCAGAGACATTTAACCCATCTTAAAAATGGATGTTCTTCCTCTATTTTTTTTTTTTWAATTTCCACAAGGAGTTCCTGAGGGTTATTATTTTTTCCTTCTGTGTTTGACACTGGTTGGTAGGAAGGGCTGTAAAATCCATGGAGACAGCCCCAGGCTGGGGGATGCTCCTGGCTGGTGACCATCCCTGTGGCATTTTTCAGTCCTGCCTTTTTGCCTCTGAGGGATTTCCCGGGGGTTTAAGGTGTTTAACCAACAGATTGTGGCTGCTGGGCTGGTCCTGAGGATGCTGCCTGGGCAGGAAGGGTTTGCTGCCCAGACAGAGGTGTGAAAACACCCGGAGCTGTGTTTTTACCTCCTCAGGTGAGGGGAGTGAGGGAGGCTGGGCAAAGTCCTGTTCATCCTCAGGCCAGGCAGGACGGGGCTCTGCTGAAAGGGAAAAGTGGGAGCAGCAAAGGGACACAGAGGGACCCGAGAGCTGTCCCAGCCCCAGGGCACTCCCTGCACCCCGTTTGTGCCTGGACCTGCCATTCCAGAGGAAAAGTCCTGACAACACAGCTCCTTCTTTCTGGCATCTCTGTTGCTGTGCCATTTGGAAGGGGCAAGACAATAAAACAAGCTGATATGAATAATTTATTGGTGTGTCTAGCTGACAGCTGCCAAGATCAGCAATCTCGTGTTATTTACTTGTCAACATGTGTAATTTCTTTTTTTTTTCCCCCCTAAAGAAGCGTAGCTGTAAATGTCAGTGACATTTCAGCTGGTATTTAAGTGGTTTCAATCAATAGTATCCATGGTGAACTGCTGTGCTTTTTTTCCCCCCTCTTTTGTTACTTAAAGGTTTGAACACAATGCTTTAATAGCGGGGTTTTCTTCACATTGCTAAAGCTTTGGAGCTTTCTAGAGAGGAGATGGAGATTCTTCAGAAGAGAGATGAGACAAAGTGGATTCTGTTCTGATCTCAGCTGATCCTCCAGAAAGTCACTGCAGTCAATGGGTTTATCCTGCATTTACCCTTSGAGTGAACTGGAGTCAGGTGGGAATTTGTGGATTGAGCCTAATTCGGGCCCAGAACGATTCCCATATTCCCTGGATACTTTAACAAAAAAGTTTCATTATCTTCAGGAATACTTTTATATTGATTTGAAAATGTGGCAAGAAATTTCCAGTGGGGCTCATTCTACTGCTTGCCATACTGGCATTGGAAAAATAGATATGTTAATTAAAAAAATAGATAATATTTATAAATGTAAAAAAATATGATATGATATGATATGATATGATATGATATGATATGATATGATATGATATGATATGATATGATATGATATGATATTACTAAATATAAAATATATAATTATTTAAAAAGAAACACAAAACCAAACAGAACTATGTGGTGACTTTGGTCACTGCTTAAATACATCCTGAGTAACTACAAACACTTGGAGTGGAAGGAAAAGAGGGAGCAAGCTGTTATTTTCATTCTTACTTGCCACATGTTTKTACTAACAATGGGTGTTTTTCCAACAGTGTACAACCATAAAGGCTATAACAATTAAAAATAAAGCACAGGTTTRTATTTAAATTTTACCATCTGAGATGTCATCTGTGATATACTGGAAGGTAATAAATCATCTGGTGAATTAAATAATATATAGTTTGAAATATATATATACTATATAAATATAAACATATATATAAAATATTTCTATAAAATACATTAATACATGTATATATTTTGACTATATATTCTGAAAGGAAAAGAGCTATCTGTTGTTTAAAAACACAGAGAAATAAAGCAGCAAGAAAAGCCAGAGCAGAAAAAATTTATAGAGCAGGTATTTAGAACCTGAATTTTTATGAGTAATTAGTTGACAGACCTACTCCTGAGTACAATCCCTCTAGTCCTTGGTAGGAAGAGAGAAAGTGGATTTGATGCTACCCAAATATGATAATTTTATGAACTTAAAACATAGGAACAGCTGCTTTCTGTGGGTCTTTGCGTCAGTGAAGTTTTAATATAATCATAAAGGTTTGAAATATTTGAGAGATAAAAGTGTGCAATTCCAGTTGGAGTTGAAGAATCAACACCAGAGTCTTCAAAGCAAAGGTTATTTTCCATATTCAGAGGCAAGTCTGTGTAATGCAGAGATACATGAAAGGGGAAAACAGAAAACTGGCACCTGCAAGCACAGGTATCATGGCAGCTTGAGTAATTGTACCAGGAATTAATTAAACAGAGGAAAATTAACATGGGCCTGGAGGAGTTTAAAAGTGTGAGCTCCTGTGTTTGCAATGCCACAGGACTCGCCGTTTCTTGCAGTTYTGTCTCAGGGGCTGCACTCCTGGGCAGTGCAAGGGGCACACTGGGGCTCTCCCACAGCTGCTCTGCAGGCACAGAAAGCAGCTGGCAGGCAGAGAGTGGGAGYGCTGGGCTGGGTTCATGTGATAAATGCGAAAATTCCATCCATGACAATTTTTACACTCGCAGATAATTCAAATCTGCTTCTTCAGATCAGGTAAAAGTGACATTTTGAGAGATGCTCAAAGGAGGATTTGGATGCTCTTTCAAAATAGTCTGTGCAAGAGAAGTGTCTGAAAGATTATTGGCTCCTCATCAAATGCAGAGCCAAGGAGGGCTCACAGAGCTGGTTGCTGAAATCCATCTGGCATTTACAGCAAGACAAGAAGAAATGAACATGCCCCGTGACATTATACCTGCAACCACTCATCATAATGAATTAGGAGCAAGTGATAATAGTAAATTAACCTCTATAAGCTCAGAAGATCCTTCATTTGCAGAGGATTATTGAATTATTGTACCGCTGATTTAGAATTATGGCCTGCCTGCAGATTTATAAAAATCAGAGTCCTTTCTCTAACAAGGCAGAAATGAGCAGCAGAGATGTGAAATGACAGCAGTGGGTAAGAACAGTTCAGTCACTCAGAAAGCCTCACCCACTGCTTGCATGATAAGTGCTCCGTCCTTCTCCCTCTCCCTGTAAAACGTGGTGGATTTTTTTTCTGTGCTGACCTGTGCCATACYTGACCAGCAGGGTTCCCTTTTTTGTGCTTTCTTTTGCTAGGTTTCATGCRGAAAAGAAAGTAAGGGAAATAAATAAATATAAATAACTATTTCCTTCTATACTACAGAAGGCCCTCTCGCTACTTTTTGGCAACTGACCCTGCTAGAGCAGGAGGGAAAATCTTCATGCTTTCTTGAACCTAAGAAAGTAATCTTTATATTTGCATTTTCACATCAAAGTGGTTTTCAGCACAGGTAAATGGAAAAGAATCCCTCCCTTTCCCTTTTCAAGGGAGAAAAGGCTATAATCCAGATTTTCCTTCCAAAATCCTCTGTTCTGGAGAAGCAGAACTCTACCTGGGGGTTTCTGTGGCGGCCCAGCTCTGTGATGGGGATTCTCTGTCAGACCACAGAGGCTGGAGCACCTGTAATCACCAGTGGTGCTGGGGAAGGCTGCAGGGAAGTGTTTCTCACCCTGATGAAAGGAGGGTTGGGACGGCTCAGTGAGATAACTTGGAGGATGCCAGGCTCTCTGCCAGGCAGACGGGCAGAGCTCCATAACTCAGACCTTTCTCACACAGCACGAGGCGCTGGGGCCAGGCTGAAAACCTCCAGAGGGCTGAGGCAGGACAACTTTTCAGTGCTGGCTCGGGAGCCAGATGAAATGTTTTACCACTTTTGCGTTTGTTCCAAACAGAGAACRCACAAATATTTGTGTCAGAAAGTACAGCTGTGAAGCTTTTTAAACCTTTCCATATTCAATCACTGCCTGAAGCAGGCCCGCTCAGGCTGCAGCTCTTTGTATTYCCAGACACAGCAATGCCTTGAGAAGCTCCTGATCTGTGCAGCTCCCTGCAGAGCAGGAGTTTTCACAGAGAAGAAATATATTCACATAAAAGATGCTTTGAAACGCTTTGTAAACCAGGATGGAATAAAAATTGCAGAGTGCCTGTGATGGAGCCTTCCAATTCTCATGTTCAGAGTCGCCTCTCACCCCCCCTGCAAACAGATTATTGGAGAAGTGAAAGAAAAGTTTCAACCAAAGTAGCAAAGTGCAGCAAAGGGGAAAGCTTGAAACCTTGGTACTCAGCTTTTACTCATAGTTTCCTAGAAGCAGTGGAGTATTAATTTCAGATCTTGAAGCACTTATTTTGTGCCCAGCGTGTCCATCTTCTGCTGATCATGCTGGGAACACTGGGAGCTGTGCACTGGGTGGGCAAAAATCTCTTTGAACGACTTTGGTGTCCTCCTTCAGTCTTTTGACAAGAATGCTTCAATTCTCTCCAAGACTGAGTGAGAGTATCAGAGGGAAATTTCTCAACAGTAGCAAACATTTCATGTAATTTTCATCTGCAAGCTTCACTGACTTTCAGCTAACCATTCAGTTGAGTTCAGCTCTTTTCTTGGAAAGACAGACCTACACACAAGTTGCATATTGGGGAGGGTGAAGACAGAAAGTGAAATGGGAGGGAACAGGCCCCTTTTTGATGTAGAATGTTCTCCTTTGTAATGTGAGAAAGTTTCACTGAGAGAGCCCTGGCTTGGGCTGTGCCTGACAGCTGGACAGACTTGTTTGAATAAACATATTAATGCATAACACTGCTGGGGAATCCTGGAGTGACATTATTCTTCCTTTATGAGCCTGAAATGACTTCTAGCTGGGCCTCTGTGAAGAATGAATGTACTTTTAATTTATAATAAAATAGGAGTTCACGATTTAGTTCCTCTTTACTTGTGGCACGGAAACTTCAAAAGAAAAGAAATGGTATTTATTTATTTTTGTAGCAGAGAATGTATGGCAGTTACCTCTGAGTCATCAATTTTAAGACAAATGTTGAGATAAAACCGAGAATACAATTTTGGCACCTCAGCAATACTGCCAGCATAAATTCCTTCCTATGGATATTTACACTGGAGGTTCGTTGCGAACTTGGCTRTTTCACCTTTTTTGTCTTGTTTGCTTGTTACAAATCACTAACCAGTCAGTTATAGACCATAAAAGTTTAGATGAGGAGCTTCTGATTTAAATTCAAAGCACATTTTATAGACATAGAAACCCAGAAGGCTGACTTGATGGCTTTCTTACTTTCGACATTCCTGCTGCAGTCAATGAAACAGTGCCTTTGTGGTCTTTTAAAACATATCTATCAAAAGGCAAACAAAAAAGCAACCAGCCAGTTGAGTCCCTGTTAGCACTTTGACCTTACCATTGATCACAGTCTTTACAATTTGAACAGGAATCTTTAGTGGTTTTTAAGAAATACTATTAGGCTACAGAGACTTTCCTAATGTTCATCTGCCTGTGTTACCRAGCTGATCACCTTTTGCCATCAAGCACTATATCAATGTCACAATTATTAATGTTGTGGTTTAAGGCATATTAAGGTTTGGCTACTGGAGTGTGTGTGTTTAAACTGTTTTCAGTTCAACTGGTTGACCTTCTAATGGAAGAACTAGAATTTATCCATAATATTAGATTTCCTAAAAAGTAGATTTTAGAAAGATACTGGTAGAAAACACTGATTAGTTCTACATTTTCCTTTGAGAATGAAATCTATATTTTATTTGTTTTTATTTAAGAGAAAGAAAAGGCCCTTGTTTGAAAAGTAAGGCCTTGAAGTCTGCTAAGTAGCATTTGTTTTACTGGCACTTTGATTTTATCCTGCCTTTGATTTACGTCTGTATACAGAGATGAATTGCTACCAGATCCGCAGAATTTGAGAACAGCTTGCAAACTTTTTATGGGGTTTTAGTCCTTGATCCTGCAAACACTTTTATAGAAGGAAACAACCTGGTGCTCATGGAAGGGCTGAACCCTGCTCCCACTGAGGCTGTTGATAAATCTGCACTGGTTTCAGCAGAGCTTCAGGCAGCTCAGCACTGCTTGCTGTGACAAACAGGTGTCTGCAGGACCAGGATCTAAGAAACCAGAAGTGCAAGCCAGCTAAGGGTATAAAATATTCTCTTACTGATAAGTCTTGGATGGATCACTGGGTCAGACATTGCTGGCTGTATTTAGAACTATTGGGATACTTTGCTGCTATTTGTAATAAATAATTAAAACCACTTCACTGGGTCAATACTGCTTAAGTATCTTGCAGAACTCCACAATTTCTGTGCTGCACATTGAATGGTTGGGAGCAGGTTATTAAAATCAGGAATGAGAAAACTAAAGATGAACTTCTGATGGGATATACAAGCACTGAAACCAAAAGTGGTTTTCAAAGATTTGTCAGGGAAAAGGGCTTACATACCTTCATGACTGGTTCAACTTTTATTATCTGTAATTTCATATGTATACATATGTCACTTAAGTAATGAAAAAGGGAGGAACAGCTTAATGGAGTGGCAAATCTATCCTGGCCTTGTCTTGTAAACTTAACATACTTCAAAATTATATGATCAAGAACATCTGTTTCTCAGCCAGGAAATATTTAAGGGAAACTCACACATTTTTACTGTGGTTATGTGGAACAGGTCCTGCCACTCAGCAGAGCCTTTCAGATTTTCAGAAAGCCTAAATCAGCACACTTAAACAGAATTTAATTAAAGGAATCAATGACTTCATTATTTATGTTAGCTGAAGATCATCAGTGCTTGGCTCACAGTTCAATGGGGCAATAAAGATATCAGCAACCAGTGAACAATGTTATCACAAATATCTGCTTTGGAAAGTCTTTCCACTTTATGCAATTCAAAGACCTTGAGGTGCATATGGAAATGAAAGAGTTACTCAGATTAAGTACCTCTAATTCCAACTCATCCCGGTCCATTTCTTGATGAATTCCTCCCATGTAGTCATTTGGGTCGTAGTATTCGTGCACGGATGGATGGCTGGAAAAAAAAAGGTATTTTTTAGGACAGCACTCAGGACTTTAGTGGAACTTGTTAATGCATTCCAAGCTTGTAGGGGAGATGATGGACTGACCCCCACACCGAGGAGCTGCATGTGGTTAATTCTGTAAGCTATACCACTTACCCCAGTAAGTGTTTTAAATGAAAATTCCACGTATTGTAGGAGGACAGCCTGCTGCTTTTTACTGCTTGAGCTCTCCCACACTTCCACTGCCTTTACTTTGGAAGTTGTGAGCAGTGTAATGCTCGTGTGATCACTGTTTCTTGTGCTGGATTGTTTTATCTGCAGTGAAAGTAAGCTCCCTGTAATTCTCTGTTAACTAGATACACGTCTGAGGCTATTTATGTAACAGCATCTGCTAATTGGCCACTATAGTCAAGTTGTTAGAGGCAGGCGAGATTAATCTGAATGGAATTGGGAGAAGTGAGAGGAAACACTAGGAAAAAATGACTTTGCTCTCATGTGCTGGGTGAGAGCACAGCCAGAGAGCTCAGTGTGGCCCTGGCATGGGAAGGGCACTGGTGACCCAGCAGCTGGGATTAATAATTAAGGAACAATATGGAGCAATGCAGGCACATTGCAACCTAAATCACAGAATGACAAAATCATGGGACAGTTTGGGGTGGAAGGCAAATCTTTTCTTAAGGAAAATCTCATTCCACACCTGCCATGGCCAGAGACACCTTCCACTAGACCAGGTGGCTCCAACCAGTCTTGGACACTTCCAGGGATGGAATAGCCACAGCTTCTCTGGGCAACCTGTGCTAGGATCCCACCATCCTTACAGGGAAGAATGTTTCTTGTAAATGATTCATCAGGAATGACTCTTGGCCATTTTCTAAGGGCAGCTGGTACTAAAAGCCCCTACTGCAGATGAGGTTGGGAGGTGCAGTGTCGAGGCCCTAGGAACAACCATGTCCTCTCCACAGGCTCCAAGCCCTGCTGTTTGCTCACTGCAAGCTCAAAGCCCCAGCCTTTTGYCAAGTATTTCCACTAAACTGTGCTGCTGTGCTTGAATTTTGAGTGGGCTGGGAACAGRTGGCCGTGCTGGAATATCTCCTTTGAGTACCAGCAGAGAGAGGCATGAGAGGAACAGGCACTGCCATGGAAYGGGCTGGCTCATGTGTGAAGGTTGCTGTGCTCTGAAAATCGCTCAGGGGCAGTGCAGGATCAGTGCCTGTTCACAGCCAAACCCCAGTTCCCAGGAGGGCAGGCAGGGATGCCTGCAGAGCTGCCCTGGGAGGGTGGGCGCACACCAGCCCCGCTCTCACCTCAAAAAACAGGAATTGCTGTGGCTGGAGCAGATCAGCCTCTCACACACAGCAACTGAGAGGGTCAGAATCCTTTCCATTCCCTGCTCCCTGTGGAGATGCATGGCAGGATGACAGGCAATCTGCAGGGGCTCCTTGGGGAGCTGTTTTCCTCTCCAACAGCATGTGAGGGCGGGGGGTGTGTGCGCCAGGAGATAATTGTCATTTGTATTTGTAAGTACAAAAGCATCAAATTACCATTAACAATAATTAAAATTTGATTCTAAAACATCCATGACAACACTGGTAAGTAATTTTAGTCCCAGAAAATAACTTATTCGAGTAACAGCACTGCAGGGTTATAATAAAGTAATTAATACAGTGGAACAGAATGCAGCAGCTCTTAGCATTACACAATTTATGGCAGCCATAAAAAATAAAGTTAAAACATAAGCAACCCAAAGAGGCAGTGAGAGGAATTACAAAATGCAATAACTTTATCCATCAAATGCCAGCAAAAAAAATGAGCTTTATGAGGCCATGTTGTGACTCAGTGGCATTACTCATGTGAGTAATGTCCTGCTAATGTGTAGGAAAAATGAAAATGCTGTGAGTTATGGCTCAGTGGTGGATGAATCCTGGCTACTTCTGGGAGAACATGTTTACCAGAGAGTGAGCTGAGGTTGTAGACTCAGAACACACCACTATGGAACACAAGTGTGGAAACCCAGAGCACTGGGAATATTYCTGTGTCTGCTCTGGGGTGCCCTGACCCCCAGGGAGCACTGACTTTGACCCTCATCCATGGAGAAAGTTTCCCAGACTTTAAGATAGACTGGAATCCATAAAGGGGGGAAATAGATTATAGAGAGTAGTGTAGGTGTGTCACTGGGTGAGAAATTGAGGTTTTGGGATTTTTAGTGTGTTGTGGATGGAAGGAAGGTGGAGGGCACAGGGTGTCATCCTGGGTTTCTTCTTCATGCTGCTTCTTCCTCCTTCTCCATGGGTTTGGGTGGCATTTTGTAATTGGGCAGAAAAGTCCCCATTGCAGCTCTCTGGGATCAGTTATTGGGTTAAAAGGGRAAATAATCTGGGTGTCAGTTCTTAATTGGATGGTTTAATCTCAAAAGACCTTRTAMCAAGWGATTGTTGGCCATTTTGTGCCTTCTAATGAAAAGCTGCCCAACTCACAGYKGTGAGACTGTTTTACTGATCAGAAATAAYAAACACTTGAGTCTGAACATGAAATACTGCCTYGAGTGCCTTCAATSCAGACCCAGARAAACCCACAACRGGGACCCCCACACACAAGGATTTCTGAGGCTCAGAAAGCATCACTTACTCTTCGGGCAGCAGGTAGGGCTCCAGGCCGGGGACGGGCGGGCTGGGCGAGCCCATCTTGCTGAGGGCCATGATGTGCTCGAAGGTGATGTCGGTCTGGGTGCCCACATCCACCAGCTGGGGCTCGTGGGCCTTGGCACGAGGGGCCCTCCTCAGCACCTGCACCACGATGGGCTCCTTGGCTGTCTTGAAGGCCTCCACCGCCTGCTCGTGGGTGGCTTTGGATAAATCCTTCCCATTGACCTGTGGGGACAGAGCGGCAAAGCTGTCAGGGACCCAGGCTCAGCTGCCAGACACCCCAGTGATGCCTCAAGGTTTAGCGTTCATATTTTCCAGGTTCTGGACTGCGTTKGAACTCCAAACTTCACATAAAATGTCAGCAAGTTCTCCTCACAGCTCAGTCCCACAGAACAATCCTTTTCCAGCCCCAGAACCAAGGACATCCTGCAGCTTCAGTCCCAAAAAATGCAAACAGCAGGGGATGGAAGGGAGCAACCTGGGAGGCTGGGACTGCATCACCTTCAGCTGGGATTGGACAATGAACCCCAACATGGAAATGGACCAAAACGTGTAAAATTATAAAAACTCATGACACACCATCCATCTTGGGCAGAACCATGGCCAGGCTCTTGTACTGCCCAAGCTGAATCCTTTGAAGGCCTTTTAATAAATCCCTGCTTTATTCTTTTAACTGTGCCCAGCCTCTGTTCTAGGTCAGYTTCTTTAGGAATCACCAAGGTGTGAGCAGCCAGTGCCCATTCCCACAATTTTGTCCATCATCTCTCATTTTCCCTTTTCACTACAGTAATTTTACAAATCCTCTGCTCTGCCTTTTATTTTGATGGATTTTACCGGGCTTGCTCTTTGAGGTGAAGTATAAACCAGCACCCCATTTGTTTCTTGCAGATTAGAAATCCCTCAGCCCTTGCTCAGATACAACAAGTTAATTGATTCTCCTGGAGTTTTTMTGGTTTTGGTTTGCTTTTTAGACTCTTTGCCTTTTTGCTGAACAAAGCCAAAACTATGTGTTTGTGTCTGATAAACAATTTTTTAGATGAAACATGATGGTAGTAGTCAGTCACTGCAATAAAAAACTCAATTTTAGAGTAGTGGATAGAAATAACAGGAGACATGCCAGGCCATGGAATTGGGGGGCTGAGCAGACAATTCACACACTGCACTAAATACACACTATAATCCACATTTAGTCACATTAAAGTAGGGCATCTGAATGAGAACATTACTCAGCACAATAACTGAATTTAGCCCACACTTAACATATTGCCCAGGGCAAAAAGCTGCCTGATATAAAGAGGGTTAACTTGAGTGCAGAATAGATTGAAAAGGCTAAATTCCTGCTGAATTACCTTGTGCAACTAACACTTTTTCCCTGCTGTCATCTTGGGTTTGCCTTAGGGAGGTGATGACACCGGGATTTTTGTGAAGCCAGCTGAGAGGGGAAGGTGTTAGCATGACATTTACATCACACAAACACACTGCACACCATTGCTCCCAGTAATGCACAGCGTGCAAAGTTTGGCCTGGTCAAATTAAATATCATTAACTCGCCCAATTGAGCAGATTACTTTAAAACAGTTTGTACAGCTGTAAAATTAGGTTCAGCCTAATGTTTTCTCTGGAAAAAGGAAATGCTGATTATGGTTTGAGTTTTATTATTTGCTGCAAATTAAACGTTGCACATTTTACTGTGTGCATCCTAATTTTTTTTTTTTAGTTTTGGTACAACAAAACCCAACAAGCAATCAAAACAAAAGAATCTAAATTGCAGTGTATAATGTTTTTCAGAAATGTGCTCAGAATAACTCTTGAGCAGGAATTTATGAAGATCCTGTCTCTGTTTTCACAGTAAAATCTGGTGAAATCCTGAACAGGACAGATTTCCAGTTCATTCCCAAATGCTGTCATGAACCTGGATTACAGTTTAGTACAGGCCTGCATTTTAATTTAGGTTTCTTAGGACACTTTTATTTCTGCAAATCCATGGACTGGCATCCTCTTTGTGCTCTCCTATGCAATTGTTACATAAATAATCATAACTTCAAGGACAGCTTGATGTCATGCAGGGAACAGGCAGTAGTAGCTGCACTGTGCCATAAATTGTTMCTACAGGAATTATGTCCAAGTAGTTTCCTGACTATGTTGTCTGCAAGCTGATAATGCCACAAAAAAGAAAAGGTGCTGCACTGCCAGGAAGAAGGACATGGGACCAGATTTTAGAACTGGCATGATGAGGCAGCTGAATTCTAATCTAAACCCTCTCCTGCTGCAGAGGGACCCTGTGTAGAAAAGGTTTGTGACTTCCTGGCATTCAGCTTCCAGTGAGTAAATTGATAGCTCTACAATTGATAACTCTACAATTGATAACTCTACAGAACTGTATTTGATGTGTATACAATTTTAAAGGATGGGTTTGATAGGATGGCAATGATTGCAGTGAAATGGAAGCACAAGTCACTGTACTGCTGTTATTATGGGCTTCTTAACCCACTCCAAAGATATGGTTGGGGATTTTGTCTTTAAAAGTTAATATTTCTGTGAGTGGTGGCAGCACCCACGTTTGTTAGGCAAACAATCCTCTGGACAGTGGCTGTCCACATGATGAATGGTTTTGGGGTCAGTCTGTGGATCCCGTACAGGAGGTGATTCCTCAAGCCCAGCTGAGTGGAATCCTCTCAGCTCTGCAGGTTCCTGCTCCGAGCAGCAGCCTTGGCCACTGTGGTGATGCTGATCTATGAGACGTGGTCAGAACTGCCCCAACAAATGATGAAAGAACACGCAGTGACACAAAAATACACTTAAAAGTGCTTTACAGCACGGAATTACATTTCTGAATCTGGTTCCTAAAAAACCTGCAAGTAAGTGCCATAATATGTGGTAAATACTGAGCAGTGAATAATTTGTAATTACTTTTTTTTTAAGCATTTCCCATCTCAGCACACCAATATCATTTTCCATTACAGGGAAATAAGGATGGCGGTGCTAAATATTTGGACAATAAAAAGCAGTAATTCCCCAGTCTGCTTATGCATAACAGAGWTAAATTGCTTTTTAGTCTAGAAAAAGTAGCAGGTATTGGTATTTTATTTTTAGCAGCACAAAAATGATGCAGAAGAGAAATATACTGGGATGATCTCAGTAGCCTGATTTCTGGTGTCTGTGCTCAGTCAGTACTTGTGGCTAATCCTGAGTCTAGCAAATAGGTGATACTCATATGCTTAATTTCTATCTGGAAAATTTGTTACAATTGACAAATAATTATTCCCAGTGCTTAAATGCCAATAAATACATAATAAAATAAATAAATAAATCTGTACAGATTTGCTATGTTTAAAAAAAAAGGGGCTTCATATTCCTAGACTTTATTCCTAATGCTGCTAAATTGTGCTCAGCAATTTTTTTCCTTATAAACAGTTACATCTGAAATAACACAGAAAAAAAATAAATCCATGCACATGAACACTTCAGAAGACTGCCAAAAATTACAAATATGCATAATTTCTGAGGAACATGTCATGTGACAGAGACAATGGGATCTTTCATGGCACAAAGGATGGATAAATTAACTTGTCTGCAAGGGTGAAATGCTTAGCTTTTGGACCTTCTTAGCATTGGGAATATACTGAATATGGAGAAAGCTGTGGATAAAATGCAGTGACTGGAGTTAAACAGAGCTGAATGGACTGGAGTGAAATTTGTGGTGCAGCCAGAGTGGGTTTAGCCACTGCATGAGGCAGGGACACARATACTCAGTATTAACACCAGACAGTGAATAAGGAAGGCATGCTTGAATTGATTTTTTTTTAACAGAAGCTATGCAATGATTATGAAATAAAATAGCATTTACAGTATTTTATTTTGTAGTATGTACTGTATGTTCTTCTGCACTGAACTAGGCTGGAGAGAGAACCAAGAAATCTATGGAGGCAGCAAGAAATCTACAGATAAAGATGGTATWATCCTGTCTGGGAGGTCTGTGTCTCCTGGAAGTTTTACTACTTGGAATGAAAACAAAATAGCCACTTGAGCTTGATTTGATGCTCACTGGTGTTTTGCCTTCGCAGTGCCCCAGCTCAGGCTCTGACTGAGAGAGGACATTAACAGCAAATCAAGAAGTTATGAAGCTGAGAGTGCCTTCAGCATTCCATGGCCAAACTGAGATAATGGAAGGGAAAACGCTGCCATGGTCAGTGAAGGTGGAAGTGATGTGTATTTGTAACTGAGAAAAAGAGAGATGATGCCCAAAGGCAGAACAGGGGAAGCCATGGCACAAATCCAAACAGGTGACCCCAGCAAACAAACAGAAGGAACAATGTCTTCAACTCTCATTTTGATCATGGAGCTCTCTGATGCCCAAGAAGTAAACGATCAGAAAAATAAACAGGAATAAATGAAAAGAGGAATGAAAACAATCGAATATGCTGTATCTGGCCCCAAATGGAAGCAGCAGAACTTCACTGAGGAACCCTACACATCAGGCGGAATTGCTGAGGAACATCCCATGACAGCTTAGAAGGTGTGAGTACAGCAAATATGTGGGTGGAGTTTGAGATCAGACTCCTCAGAGCCATGAAAAAGGCTGGAAATGTTGGAGAGCTACCTTGGAGATAAAAGGGTAAAATCAGGCAGTAGGATCTTGGGGGGTGTAGGGTTGGTAAGACCCAAGTGCCTTCCTGAGTCTGCTTTCAAATCTCTCTCTGCTGGTAGCTACATATTAAGTAGAAAAACAAATAAATCATTGATGATTTGTGAGCAGTGATGTTCTCAACAAGGAGAAAAGAAAAAAAAAACACAGGAAAAACCCTCATATCTGTTCAGGCTTGTGAAGAATTTGCTCTATCTCACTAGRAGATGGCTTTCCATATAATTTTCCAGTGCTGTGAGTGTGTAAGGAGCTGGATCTACACTGGCTTCTCTCTGCTGGAGCTGTGCAAGGCCTTTGGCATCCCTCCTGTTGAAATCTCCTCCTTCTCTTCATTCCAGATAYGTCACAGTGAAACACCTTTTACAAGGGCAGATTTTTCTCACGTTTTTATAGTTATAGATGTGCTTTTACTTTAACAATTGTTCTGCTGAGAGGTTCCTGAGCCAAGTGCCACTGTTCAGATGGTAATTTCCTGAGGTCAGAATTGGCACAGGGGGCAGAGGCTGGAGCCTTCCAGCCTTCCCACTGTGAGGACAAGGCTGCACCTCCTGTGCAAGGCAAAGGGAATGTGCAGCCAAGGCTGGGATGACAGAATTGTTCTCTGTTACTAGAAAACACATCCTTACTTTGGCTTGAGGTATGAGGCAGGATAGGACACGGCTGTGCTGTTACATACATGTCATTTTATCAATAGCTGCTGTTTAATTACTGAGCAAGGTAAGTGATTTACATGCTTTGTTTCTCTGGGTGGGAAGAGAAGGCTAATTAATTGCCACTTTTAAATGGACATAAATTAGAGGCCTTCAGGTATATAAAATATGTCACTTGTTTACAAGTGGACAAAATTTCCTTCTGGTTGCCACCAATTCTGATTTTCTCTTCCTTCTGACACAGAGCTTATGGAAAGCCCAGCAGGGGTGGTTTCTGTTTTCCTGTGAGAGCAGAATTAGCACACAGAATCAACACATCTCTGCACAGGGATGTTCCTGGAGCTCATTCCCAGCTTCCCACAGGGGCAGGGGCACACACAGCAGCCCTGGGAGGGGACACTGGGACAGGGCTGGGACAGCAAAGGGCTCCAGGAGAGAAGGTGGGGAGGGTGCTCCGGGCATGGAGGAGCTCAGCGCTCAACCATGAGCAAACACCATTTACAACAGCACAGATGAAATTACTTCAGGCACTGGTGGAAGAAGTTACTGAAAGGYTGAGAAAGCCACTAAATCCCTGTGCAGAACAGTTTACTTATAATGAACTATTCTATTATTTCATTTTGTATTTTTGCAGCAATAGTGTGTGACATTGTTTTCTGGATGTTGGGAGCACCCAGCAGAAACCAGAGGGGTTTCAGTAAATTATTTTTTCCCATTAATTTAGGCTGATTTCTGTGGGTTTAATGCCATGCATGATAAACATTTGTATGCATTGTACAGCTTGTTGGCTCTTCTGTGCCTCACAAATGTCACAGAGAAAAAAACTTTTTTGCCTAAGAATGAGTAAGCAGCTTTTCTTTGTTGAAATTCATGCAAATCCTTGGGAAGTGCACTATAAAAATGCTAGTTCTGTTAGACTACAGATGCCTGTGCTCCATTTAAAATGCTCTTTATGGTCTGATTCACTCCTTTAGCAAGTTCTTAAGGCGTCTGCATACTAAGAAAAAGCAGCACAACTTTAAAGATTTTTATAGAAGCAAGAGCAGCAAAAAGCCTATTTTATAACCCTCCTTTTCCTCAGGAATTGGAGAAAAAAGGTTCAAAATACAGGTTAATTCTCCTTGCAGATCCATCTAATCCCTCTTTTCTTTCCCTCATATGTACAGTCTCCCTCCTTTTGAAAACCCCAGAATTATATTGTTTGGTAATAGACTGTTTCCATGTGTGTGCATTTCCCTTCTGCCTTGTGAGCCATCCATGACAAAACAGCTCAGACCAAGGAAAAATTCTTTACCTTGAGAGCACAGAATACATTTGTCCTCCAAACCGTTAACTTGCAAATGGAAAATCTTGGGAAAAAGAGCCTGGAAATAAAGGCATTTTAATTTTGCTAGTAATTAGCACATTTAGGTATTACCAAGGCAGTGCCAGGAGTGTCTGTAGCATACTAAGATGCTCTTGGTTGGGTTCTCAGGCTCTGCTCCTGTGGATCACTACTCCAAATAAAACCACAGGGGATTTTATTATGAGAACAATCAGTGAAAACACAGAGCAGTGCTGGGGCTTCTGAGACTCTTGGATTTCACCAGAAGCAAAGTCTATTTGGAGCCCTTTTTCTCTTAAATATGCATTAATCGTGTTAAATGTCTTCACATCAGGGCAGAAATGCTTTTCCYTATTTTTTCAAGTGATCTTTTGTGTATCTTTTCGTGGCTTAGTAACCCAGGTCCATCTAGAACACAGCCAGAAGTTTAGAGGCCTCCCCTTCCAACGCCTCTCTCTGCCATTTCTGCAGCCCAGAGGGGGCCAATCAATGGCATCTCTGAGTGAGCTACAAATGAGCCATAAATAACCATGAATTACTAATGACTGGATTCAGCAAGTGTAATTACCCATTTTCTCACATCCTCTGCTTTGTCCACCTCCAGTGTGGCTCCTTGGAAAATGCTCTTGCCCTTCCCACATGTGCTTTTCCCRAGGGGCAAAACCCATGTCTATGTGTTCATCTAGTACAACAAAATACAGATTTTTATCAATGACAGCTTTCAAAAAGCTGTGTATTCTATATWTATGTTTAAAATAACACAAACGAGAGTGAAGAGCATGAAAAAGTTAAAACCCTTTTAGCTGAGGGTGCGATGTTACGTGGATTCAAGCTGAATTTGAGCAGCATMAGAAACAATTCTTGTCCTGAATCAGACCAAAGGCCCCTGCAGAGCAACACCTTTCTCCCATAGAAAAAGGGAATGGTCAAAGACTAAGAGTTGGAGGGAGCTTTCCCCTGCTGTGGCCTTCCAGCACTCAGAGTTTGGTAAGGCAGTATTTAACACCACACCTCAATTAAAACCAGAGTAGCACAAGTTTCTGGTGTACAGCCCAGCACTTCAAACAACACTGACATCATTTYAGCAGCATATCAGACCGTGCAAGCACACAGCAAAGGCAGGGCTGCCTCTGGAGGCCTGCTCAGGGCAAACAGACAAAGGGATCGCTACAGAAGATGAAACACWGAACAAGTGAGTGATCTGCCTGAGGTCACAGCACAACTCAGACCTCCCATCCCACCACCCAGGCACGGTGTTGAAGRTCATTCTGATCCCCAGCACCCCGTTTTCATTGTTAGTCGCTTTTAAGTCCATTTTCCCACCCCCTCCCCTCTTCCACCAATGTGACGCAGGACGGGGAAGAGCAATTCTGGACAGCTCTGAAGATCACCTGTGTTGGAGAGGGTTATTGAAGCTGGTTCCAAGGGAAGATGGAAAGAACACCTGGTGCTGCTCTGTGGGAGCCCAGTGAGGGATCCCAGAGGGTTTCTCAGCCCTGCTGCTGCAGGAGCTTTGTCACCTTGGGCCTTCCACAGGCAGAGCTGAAGAACACAAACCTCAGAGGGGAGTCCCACCATCTCCTCCCTCCATGCAGCCATGGCCATGAGTTCTCACAGTGAGACATGGACAAAACACCTTCATTTTCCTTTGCTTTTGGCTAAAAGTGATGGCAGTTACACAGATTTATCGGGTCAGACACAAGAGCTTCTGCTGAACTCTGAAGCACCTAGGCCAAATTTAACAGTTCTTACCAGCTGTGATCTTCCAACATATGAATGATTGCTTTCTCTAAAATGATCTTCAGTTTTCACTTCRCAAGAATGTACAGAATATTGGTTTGAAGTTGCAAAAAACCCTCTTGCTGCACTTCTGTTTGTAGTTTTTGTTATTATGTGGGATAATTTTGATATATCAGTGCCCAGTTTCTATGCCAGGGGTCAGCATGTCCAATCACCTCTGTGTCCCTACCCAGGATAATCCCTGGATGGACACAGGGAAGAAAACAGTGYCCTGATTCTGACCATTTGTGTTTTGGATGGTGGCACCTGGCTTTTTGCCTGAAGATATTCCATATTAATAGGGAGTTTTTCTTCAATTGTCACTGCTTAAATTAGTGAATACTGTAATATTTAATGTTTATGCATATTTGATATTATTTATTCTACCCCTCTCCTGTCAAATCCCTGACTTGTGCCCAAGTTCCAGTTGGATCTGTTTCCCTTTACCCACCAAGTCTCTGCAAGGACCAATCCAGTGTTCATGTAACTGCAGAGCTGTCCTGTCCCAGTGAAAATGAAGCCTAACCTTTTTCTTCCATTATTAATGAACACAACAAAGCACATTTATTGAATCTGCACTTTTTCATTACTCCATATGTTTCCTTCTTTCCCAGCCCATGTCTGACAGGTGACAGTAGAGCACAGAGTGATTGCCCAGGTGCCTTCTCCCTTGTGACTTCTGCCACCTGCTTTGTAGCATTAAACAGATGTTTAAGTGTAAAGCATCACAAAACTCATCCCTTCAATCATTCATCATTTAAAAAAAATCCTAATAAATCCATGCCATGGCTGAGCATTTTATCTGCCCATTGTAAAGAWGAAAGGCACTGTAGATTTTAGGAAAATTATGCAGCACTGAGGCATTTAACATGCAAAATAGGTCAAATGAGGYATTTATATCACAGGTGACCATTAGGAATTTGTTTATCTCATATCAGATCTTTTTTATGTTGCTTAAATGGCCAAAATATCCCTCTAACTTCACAATAAAGAATTTCTTCCAGAGAAATCCTAACAGAGGCACTGCATTATTCATCATCAAGCGAAGAGGAAAATTTCAATTGCCAGTTTCTGGTAAATGTCTAATTAGGAAAGGGGACTTGTGAGCCACAGACAGGCGCCAYGATCATTAAAGGGCAGTTTTCTGAAGATTATGAGTCTCCAGTCTGTCAAGCAGAGTTTTTCTACAGCTGAACTGATTCTGCAGTAGGAAACCCCGTCTAGAACAAAGCCCTTGGAATTAACATCTTGTTTAAGCAAACACATGACTACTTTGAAGTAAGTGTGATAGGTTCACAACTGTTATTGAGGTCGAGTTTAATGGCAGTGAAGTGACAGAATCGAACTTCAGTGCTAGTTTTAATTTCAGCTGCAGCACAGGCTGCACATACAGAGCACTTGAAGCCATACACTGTATTTCAAGTAGAGCAGCTCCCTATAATTGGCACCACCACTTTGGTCTTAACGTGGAAAACTACTGAAATGTAGAGCAACTAATTCTCTGGCTGCCCAATTAAATTTGAGGGTGTGAAAAGCATATGTACAGAGGCAATTATTTCTGTTTTCCAAATCTTACAGTTTTGATTAGGTGGTTTTTTCTGAGCTGAATGTTTATTTTGGCAAGCTTCACTTTGGCCCTGCTTTAGGATAACATCATTGCTCAGTAGGTTTAAGTCTAGTTAGTCTGTTTCCTTGAATTAGGCTTTCTTACTGATTGATTACTTTGGTCTCATTTTCTCAAGTCTGAACGTGCAAATGGAATTCTGATGGCAAGGGGGCCYGCACTGGTGATCAGCTCAGTGCAGCAGGTTTGTGTGGGAGTTCTGCTCGGGAACAGTGCCCTGCAAGCGATGCCACTGGAAGCTGCCAATGGAAAACAGGGTTGGCTTGTTCCTCATCGCTGCTGACCTCTCATTAGCACAGAATTTGTGTCTGACCTTGGTGCTTATATAACCTTGGCSACAGAGCACCTCAGTCAGCTTTAAAGCACAAACCCAGCTTGCCCACTATTGCTTTTTACCAACACTGTCATTTTTCCACGTCCCAGGGACGTGCCAGGCTGGCAGCATGTGAGTGAGGCTTTCAAGTTCCCGACACGCCGCAGGATCATGGCAACAACTGTTTATTTATATATGAACTTTAGTATTTGTGAGGGGAGCCAGCCCAACAACCACTGAGAATCTTCTGACCTCGGCCCAGCTGAGCCAAGGGCAGTGGCAACATGAGCCTGTTTCCTGCCAGCCTGCCCCAGCCTGGAGGGACAGCCTGCAGGAAGGGGCTGGGCTCTGTGCTCACCTATCTCAGGGCTCCTCAGCTGCAAGTGAAGTGTTGGATGGGCTGTTCTGATGGTGCCTTCCCACTGGGTGAACTCCATCATCCTAAATCCCAGGGAACAGTTCTGAGCATTGCCCATGCCAGTTTAGAGTCATCTGTGATTTAAAATTCCATACTGACATCCTTGGGAACTCTTCCAGTGGAAGGTGTCCCTGCCCATGGCAATGGGGTAGGAATTACAGGATCTTTAAGGTCCCTTCCAATCCAAACCATTCTGTGAGGATTCTGTAAAACACTGTGCCCGTTTAGGAAATGATTTCACTGTGTTTTTACCTCCCATATTGTGGGCAATGTGTGCTTAGTGTGAAAAAGGTACCGAGAAAGTTCTYTAAATTGCAGGCTTAAACTTTTTTTACTCTATTTTGCACTCTCAAAAGCACTATCTCAGATGATTCATTCTTCTGCAAGTTTCCTCCAATGGAGTTTACTTTTTGGTCCCTCAGGAATTTTCACACAAAGGGAAAAGCCCTGATTTCTGTTATTGTTTATGTAGGAGCTGATGGCACTGAAAAAAGCACATCAGAAACCTGGTRTTAAACACCCTCCCAAATTTCTGGTTTTCTTTCCTCCCCTTCTCCTTCCATCTTCACAACTTTTAGTAACTTCTGAAGAAGATTTCCAAATTAACCAGACACCCAAAAACCTAACAGAGTATGTTACTTCATTTAATGTGCTGCACTCAGCTGGGAAGTAAACCTTGGGACACATCTAAGATGGGATTTGCACCCCACTGCTGCCACACTCCTCAGTGGTGACACTGCTCTGCACCAAGCTGCCACAGCCCCCTTTGTATTTGGAGCACAAAGCATTGATATGCACAGCTACAACAGTCTCTAATGACGAGGTGTCTTAATTTGGTTTTTATGATGTGATTAAAGGTACAATAAGGTAAGTGCTCAACAAGAGGGAAGACCATTGTTCTGCATCATTAAGCTCACAGCGGCCCAAAAAGAAATTGTAGGCAATGTGCCAAAACCCTTAATGAAGAGGATCTCTTTGAATTATCTATGGATGAGGAAGGGATAAAGCCTGAGCCCTGGTATATTTGATCCTCTTTGTGCTCACTGTTAGAGGACTTACAGAGCCGGCCGTACCGGACCTTCTGGAATTGTAATTTATGGAAGCATTAATTTCCCAGCCACACTAAAGCTCTTGGCCTAATAGAGAAAGTGCAGTTATGTACTATTATTAATTCCTTCAAGTGTCTTGTGAAATCCTACGTTTTGGAGTCATGAACTTTTAAAAAATAAGGCTAAGGAGATTTATTTGTAACGATGCTCAATATTCCCTAAAATCAAGTTATGCAAATTTTGTCTAACTCAGATTTCTTAAAATAGCAATGCCTTCTTATCACATGATATTAGGGTTACATGGATGACACAAAAAATCAGTGTAAGAGACATTTTCTACTGTTGGCAGATCTTGAAACTTTTATCTTCTATATTCTGTAATTTTAAATGGCAGTGATCCTTCATCTCCCTCACCATTAAATTTTAAGTGATTGCTCTTGTGTGTAGGTTACATGAGGACGTATTTTTATAGTTGTAGTGACATATAATTATCTGGATGTGCTCCATAAGCTATAGAATTCCCTCCCTCCTGTCTTGCGAAAGAGAGAAATCAAAGTAGACCCCTGTTAAAATAATTTTGCAGTTATTTATATTCTAGAATAATCAGGGATTATAGTCTTAAATAATTCAGGTTTTGCTATTCTAGAAATCCCAGTTATACAGGATTACATGCACCTTTCACTTCTGTGGAAACTGAGGGTATTCCAACAGTGTTTCCCAAAGGAATTCCACACTTCATGAGGAGCCCTGGGCACTCACACAGGCTGCAGCGCTTTGCATATTGACAGAATCCTAAAACCAAACTCCTGCCAGGGATCTGCACCTGCAGCCAGCACTGGATAGTTCAGTCATCTCAGATRTCAGCAGGAACTGTTCCTGGGACTGATTTCAGGACATGTATTTAAAGAATGTTGTCCTGCATCTGTCGGGAAATGTCAGTAAGTTGCAGAGGTTCTCTGCCACCCTCCCTTTGCAACAAAAATTGAGCAAGCCCCTGAGCAATCACAACGCTCTGATCGGGTGCTGTCTGTCTGTCCTGACTGCTGCRCTCCTGAACGTGACTGACTGACAGTCCCCAAACACAGACTGCACACAAAACTTGTCAGGATAAGGAATCACTCCCCCAGCCACTGCTGTACCTGAGCAGAGCATTCACACAGACCATACCTGGCCCAGGTGTGCTGCTGCAGGCAGCACCTGCTTCTCAGTTCAGAACACTGGCYGGAAAATCTGATTACCTCCCTGCAAAATTCCTGCCCCCATCACATGCACAGCAGCTTAGCAAGTGGAAGTGTGCTGGTATAAATAGAAATGACAGTCAACATGTCTTTCTATTTGCTCCCACAGGCTTTTTTTTATTCCGCAAAGCGTCAGCGTCCTTTGGGTGAGCGAGCGAGAATTAGATCACAACTACGTGGTTAAAATTTAATCACTTCCCTACTAGCATAACACACAGAGCACATCTTTTATTCACTTTGTTGTCAGTGCCATCAGGATCTGGGATCAGCTGCAGGTGGGAAGGCAGCAGGACACGGGATTGCTGAGCAATTCCCTCTGCCGGCAGCRCGGAGCAGCGCTGGGAACGGCACCCAGCACTTGTCACTTCTCCTAAACCACCTCAGGAACGGCAAGGGGGGAAAGTACAGCTCCAAGGATCTGGGTAGTGTCTGTCCATCCAGTCTTTGTACAGACAACTCAATCCACCTTCTCAGTACTGACCGTGAGTGTATACATCTCTGACTATTTCCAGGGAGATCTGCAGGAACACATCCTGAAACACCTGGCCATCACTTTGCAGGGCTCCATCCCCCTGCCTCAGTCCAAACTGCACAGCAGATGTGACAGAGTAAGGAATTTCAGAGGCAGATAGCAGGAATGGCAGAATCAGGAAATAAAATCTTTGCAATAGAGGTTGATGTGTTAACACACTCACAGAAAACTTCTCAGAAGGTTCATATGAGTAATTTGGTATACAAAGATCTGTAAGGCAGTAGTTTTAGTCAAATCTGTTAGCTGGTGTTTTTACACAGCAAGGTGCAACAGCTACAACAACTASCTATAAACTCTCAGTGACAGGCACTCTGACCAGACTGAGCAGCAGTGAACACACCGCACACAAACAAGTGGCTCTAGGTACTTGTAAACAGGTACAAAACATTCCTGGTGCATCTTTTCCACTTGTGCAAGGAGTGTGTGACCAAGCCATGATCCTTGACAAGAAATTTAACCTAATCTACACTGGAGAAATGAACAGAGTCTTATTTTGTGATAAAAGTTTTGTGAAAAGTTTCACGTATAATAGCTGCATTTAAATATCTGATGTTCTGCACATGTGAATGGGAACACACAGGCTAAAAACATAATCATTATCACACACATTTCAAACAAGACAAACTTGCTTTCATTTCCAACTCCTGACATTCCACCTTCAACAGTGGCCACAAACCTAAAAGAGACCATTTCCTTTCAGAAAAGAAATCGAATTCTTTACCTGACAAACTTCATACAGCAACTTGTACTGCTCTTCTGGCTTCTGCAGAGTGCACAAACTGCATCCCATGTTTAAATTCGAGCGGCAGAAAGGATCCTCCTTATTCCCCCGAGCAGCCAGAGCGGCGCCTGTGGCATCCAGGTGAGGCTGGAGGTGATGCTGCCAGGTGATGCTGGCCCCGCAGGTGATGCTGAGGCGGCTGCTGCCGGCACTGGCGGTGGCAGCACCGCGGAGCTCTGCCCGTTCCCGGCTCGCAGCTCCCTCCCTCTGCCTCTCCCGGCTCCCAGGCACGGCTATATACCGCCACTCATGCATATTAATCAGCTCTCATTGACTATTCATAACAGACAGTGATACACAAGCTATAATTGCCAGCTATGACAGCTGAAATTTCTCTAATTAACAGGCAAGTGCTTCAGTAGCAGGCATAATAAAGGACACTAACAATTTTGTAAAGCATTTTGTAGCAATTACAAATAAACACGACTGYGTTTTACTACGGTCCCTCAGGATAATTCTTCCCACATTTCAGCAGGCTGGGAGCAGGGTTTAAACGTAAGGCACAGTGAAATGAATGCCGTGGTGCAGAACTCAGCCAGGGTGAAGCTGAATATGCTCAGCAGCATTTATTTCCCTCCTGGACTGTGGTGCTATTTGAGAGCCTCAGTTTTACAGCAGCAGCTGACTGAACTGAGTGTTTAACAAGCACAACAGAGAAAGGCATCTCTGTCCCTGAAAGCCTCCACAGCCTGGCTGCAGAGCAAAGATGTRTGTGAATATATGTGGATTTAGGGGAAAAAAAACCCCAACAAAAAAAGTGTCTTGTCTTAATATAGATTAGCTTTAGATTAATATGTATTCCAAGTGAAAAATGGCCATTTATGCTACTGACTCCCATTGTGTATTTGAGTGATGTAAATGACAGCTTCACATATTATCTGTGATATTAAAAATATAAACTTTATGAGATTATAAAAATATGTACAATAAAATCAGCATGGCATTTATGAGTACTCAGCATTTGAGAGCGTAGATCTGCATTAAACCTGCACCACAGATGTAAAGGATAAGACAGCAGTGAACTGCCCAATGAGCTAGAAAAGTACTCGTAACTCACAGGCTTTATGGATATTTTCCAGTCTGTGAGAAGCACTACCTTGCCTTGGGAGTGTGGATTGACCATAATTTTCCCAGCTGTTTAAGCATTCAGAAGGGGCTGCATTTTTATAACCTCACTGCAACTCATTCTGCCATAAAGAGGGTGACAGAGCAGCCAGGAGTGAGAGCAAGGGTGCCATTCCCACAGGAATTGCAGGGACAGCCCGGATGGATCCTGGCCATGCTTATCTGACTGGTTTTGACGTTTGCTGAGTGAGTTTCTGTGGATCACAAGGGAAGTGTTGTGCAAGGACCATCTCTCCTGGCCAAACTCTGCACACAGGTGCTTGCTGTAGGGATCCTGTAGAATACTCAGCTCTTRCTGCAATGGCACTGACTCACAGTTTGCATTAAAATGTTCATTACTGCAATGCAGTTCATGCTTTAGTACAACTTTGGTAAACAGAGACTGGCAAGAAAATTTGCCTGCCTACAGAAAGAGACAAAGAACAGAGAGAAAGGAGACCTCACTTCAGTGGTGTCCAGCAACAGGACAAGGGACAATGGGCACAAATTGAAACACASGAAGTTCTGTCTGAATCTGAGAAAAACCTTCTTTATTGTGAGGGTGGCAGAGCCCAGGAGCAGCTGTCCAGAGATGCTGTGGAGTCTCCTTCTCTGGGGTTATTCAAAACCCACCTGGACATCATCCTGTGCAACSTGGCCTGGATGACCCTGCCGTGGCAGGGKSTTGGACTGGATGATCTCCAGGGGTCCCTGCCAATCCCACCTGAGACTGAAACCCCTTCCCAAACACCCAAAAGAAGTAGGAACTTTATCCCTGAGCTGTTTCCCTGTTGAGAGAGCTGCTGCCATGGTGGCAAAAGCTGCAAGGCAGAGGAAGCCTGGATGCTACTGCTGCCCTCCAGGAATGGTTCAGGCTATCCCTGGTCAGATATGCCACTCAAATACTGCAGCTTTTCCAAAGCTGGTTGACAGCCAGTGACTGTGGATCTTGAACAACTGGAAAATTCTTGCATGAGGGGACTAGTGTTCCCTACAAGCAGAAAAAGATGATGATGATAAGTGAATTAAATAAAAAAACCTCAGACTCTATGGAAATTGTAAAAAAGTTTATGGCTTTGATTAGATAATTTTTTGGTCATGTAATTTGATTAAGCAACTTGAGGTAAAGCTTCCAAAAATGTTGCCTGTGATTTTGGTTTTCTTCTTAAATGCAATTAAGTTTCTTCTCAAATACTAGATGCCATTTAAATAAATGTTAGTGTTCTGTTCAGGTGGCTGAGGTCAGTCAGGAGTTTTGGGGTTTTTTTTAGGACTAGCATGCAGCTGGATCTGCTTAGAAATAAACCAGAAACATGTGGGATATTTAATTTCCAGTTTCAACGGAAACACACCTATTTGTTATTTCCCTATAGCAACATGATAGACTGCAGGAGATGATGTTTCATCTGATTCAGAGAGATAATCCCTAAATCAAGCCAGGAGAATAAGCCCAGCAGAAGAGTTGTTTTGATGTGTGAGTGGAGGGTCCCATAAATGTGATGTTTGGGATTCTCCAGCTGACACAGCCCCTGGTAAATGAGCTGCTCTGGAGCCAGGCCAGTGCCCATCTCACTGGAGATGTTTCCATTGTTCAAATATAACTTGCATCTCCCCTGTTCATCTCATAGGCAAAAATAGTAGCACTGCCTCGGGTCAATATAGACTGATTTTTACAGCCCCTTGCCAAACTTTAAACATTTGGGCTGTAAACTTGTGTTCTGGGCTTTGTCCAGTGCTGATTTCTGCCTCTAATGGTGCACTGGAGCTGAAGTTTCAGTCATTTCCAAGAGTAAGATTACAGGGAGAAAAACAGTTTGCCTGTGTTCTGCAATTCTGGACGCTTTCTTTGAGAGGGGTTTCAGTATCAACATAATTTGAAACAAGAATCTGAAGTTTGGCACCGGGATGGTTTGCGCTGTCCCTGTGAAATCTGCTAAATTTGGTCAGCTCCTCCTGAGCTGCTGCAATTTGTGTGTTCTCAGCACAAAGTCGGTGCAGGCTTCCAGTTTAATTCCTGAGGGACTTTAAAGGAGTTCAGTGAGTGGTGCCAGGTCTGAGGAGGCCAGCTGGGTTTCCTGGTGGCTCYTTGTGAGGTGGGATGATGGATGCCAGGAGCAAAGGGATGCTCTCAGTGCTCTCCATCCAGGCCGGGAGAGCCACACGAGCTGCTGGGGCGGGCTGGATGTCAATTATGCGACTTTTTAAATAACTTATTGACCGAGGAAGCCTTACAGGAGCCCTCCCCAGCACCTGCCGTACCTGGGGCAGGTAAGCCCAGGCTTCCCTGGGCAGGCAGCTCGTCCTGGGATCTGTCAGCAGCGCTAACGATGTGCCATGTGTGGTCTCGCCAGGGCCRCAGATAATGAGCTTAACCAAATGGACGGGCAGCGCAGGGTTTCCATCACGTGTAATGGGAATGTTAGAGTGGTCCCAGCTGAATGTGAGCAATCCGGGCTGAATGGGAAGTCAGCGAGCCAGCTGACTGGGAACAATAGGAAATAGCCTTTGAATACACAAGGTGCCAGCAAGAGCTTTCATTAGCATTTATCTAGATTACTCGCTGCCTGCCCGCCTGCGTGCGRCCGCGCCTGCAAAATCCCCCTCGCCACAATACCTGGCTCCGACCATCAGACATTCGCTTTTGTGTCCGAGAGCTAATTCCCAGCGAACAGGAGAAGGTGGGAAGCAGCCAGACTGCCACCACAAAGGGGAGGGTGCTGCTCTTGTCCCCGAGGTCCTGGACAGACAAGGAGGGAACGCTGCCACACACCCCGGGCTGGGTTTGCTTTTTTGCACGTGTCTTAGCTTCAATTTGCAGCCCCTCAGCTTGCAATTACAAACCTAATATATATATATACATATATCTATAGCTATATAACAAATCTGCTGTTAGAATGTTTGATTTATTCCCTGATGAAGGCTGCCAGGTGCTGGCAGGTAAGGGCAATCCACAGGAGGCTGGTGCACCTCAGGTGTCCTGCCCGTCTGCCCGGGATGCTGAATCAGAATAAACGGGGAAATGAAGCACTCGTGAGGGCCCTGCACCCTGGAGGGGATCATTATTAGGGAACTCAAAGGCTAAAAAGCACTCTGTGCCAGCTTCTCAAGGGTAGGGACTGGCTCTGCCAAGGGYTGGCTCTCGGACAGCAGTTCCCACCAGCAAGAATAAACTCGTGTCCTTTGTGCGAGGAGCAGATGGCACACAGCTCCTGCTCAGAGCTGGCCACACACCAAACCCAGCTCCTAATGCTGGAGTGGCTGCCTGYGATAGCACTGATGGCTTGGCATTGTTTATTTTGTTTCTTTAAATGCAAGTTGGCTTTCCTGCTCTGCAGTAACTATTTAACACTGTATTTCTGTACATATACTTAGCAAGTTCTGTTTAAACAAGTGATTCCTATTTAAGCAGCGTGATTAGGGAAGCGTTTGCTTAATGTATCAATACTTTAATTACTTTTCTTGTTTTTACAAATATTTAAGACTTGTGAGAAACAAAAGCTAGGAAAAAGAACAGCTGTGACTTTATAAATAATTCTTGCTTTGGTGTGTTAAATAAACAGAAGTCATGGAACTGTACAGATTATGGTTACCCAGAGCGGTGTGAAAGAGAACTGTGTTCCACAACCATACTTCAAAGTTAAGTATCTGGGATTTTTCAAAGTGTGAGAGGTGTTTTTTAATTATAACCATTGGGTTACCTTTATTAAAGCTCGAGTGCCTCTGYTGGGAATGTGTTCAGACTGAGTTCTCTTTCCCCGTGTTTATTTGAAAATGTTCAATAATACAACCCACTGATAGCTGTGAAGCGTTGGGTTCTTAATAATACATGTAATTAGTGTGGATCTAATTTAAAAATACCCTTCTGAAAAGTTCTTTGTTAAATATGTGAAAGCAAACCAGGGTTTTCTATGGCATCATGCAGGCACAATAATTAAATACACACTCTAAATATAACAGCAAAAAGATCTCAATTCTGGTGGGGTTTTTTTTTGCATGTGGGCATAGCAATCTGCCTATGCATTGGAAGCTTCAAGACTGAGCCAAAATATTTAAACTAAAACATACCACAAGAGAGGATGTGAAAGCAAATGTAAAACTTTGGCTTTTTTCCCATCAGTTAATGCTGAAGTCTTGAGATCCTTATTTGCTCCACTTAGCATCTCTGAAAGAGTTCCAATCCTCAGAAGTAACTTAAATGAAATGATACTTATTGTTAAACTGCTGAAGGAACTGCTCTGCCCTTGAAGCTCTTTAAAAGTCCAATATCTCTGTAATTTATGCCACTTGAGGAAGGCAGTGATGCCTCAGGAGCATCCCTGCACCGTCCCTGCAGGGCCAGCAGATCCAACACTATTGTGTTAATTCAGTCTCCCATGAAGCAGAACGATGAGGTCAGAATAGGGTAAATAACTGTTTGATATGGCACTGAGACCTTGTGGTGGGGAGAACCAGGAGAGCTGACCTGTGGCCCAGGGAACTCCTCCTCCTGCCCCGGGCTGCCCCTCTGGGTGGTGATWACAGCACTGCCAAGAGGTCCTGGTCAGAGCTGAAGACAAAAGGGGATCCCTGAGCYTGGGGATGTTCAGGTTGGATTTACAGCGGTGACGCTGGGATGGAAGGGGGTGAAACAGGGTGTGGGTGCCGAGGCCAGAGAAGGAACTCATCAAAAAGGGACTGCTCTTTCACCTGAGCAGATCCAGCTCCAAAACCACCAGCTGCCAGCCCAGCAAAGCCCAGCTGAGGGAAGGACCTGGAGGCAGATCACACTCCTCGTCCCTCAGCTCGAATCCCCCGTCCCTTCTCCATTCATGGCACAATGGAAGCAGCCACTGCGAACCACAGAGCCAAAAGTACGGAAGGCTGGCGAGGAAATGAGAAAATCTGATCATAGGCTGGATTTGTGTTCTAAAAGCTTCTTCCCTGATAGCTGAAACCTCAGCTTCCTCACAAAAAAGCATCTTTGATTTCCTGGTTTTGATGCTGCAACAGCCAAACTAATCTCTGAATATTTTATGGGTTATTTAACCGGACAGCTTCTACTTAAGAATGACAAATTTAAGCTTGCACAAATTGTCCCTTTTTACATGGTGAAAAGTGCTGTGGTTATTGTTAGCAGTCACAAGAATATGCAATAGAAAATTAGGAAGATTTAAAGGAAGAAAGTGGGTAATGAAAGTACAGGAGTGTGGAGTCAAATGTTAGTTCTACACTTGTGTTTATAAGGTTGACATGCTCGCAAATCTGAAATTACTCACAGAGCATCAACCCCATTTTGATTTTGCTGCGAAATATCACTTTAGAGAGACAGTATTGGTAAGCACAGGCTGCTCTGAGTGATGGTTATTTCAAAATAAGAACGTTTTCTGTAGAAGTGATAATCCCCTTTTAATAATCTCAGAGCACGCCAAGTGATTCGGTGGACTTGAACGCTGCATAAAAACTATTGACATAGTACTTCATCTTTGAAACTGATGGACACGTGCCCCAAAAGCTAATAAAGTTCATTCTAATACAAACGAGGAAGTAAAATAGTATATCATAGCCCCTGATAGCTTTGGCTCCTGATCATATAACTGTAGCCCAGGGACAAAGAAAATTGAAGTGATTTAGAAAGGTACCCAGTAGGATATATCTGATATTAGGCAGCTTGCTGAAGCAAAACAGTAATGTCAGAGAGATACAAAGGTGTAAAATTCATTTGACTGTGTCCAAGTGCTTCTGCTCTCTGACCTTAATGTCTCCAGATGAACTCCCCTTAGGGTCAGCTGAATAATGCTTAATAACCTATGGCCAGAAACTGCCAGGACCTGCTAAGGATCACAGTCTTCACTTCTGTGTTTTAGCCACTGTATTCATATTAAGAATTTTAARCCATTTCTATTTGAAAAGATATTATCTTTCATCTCTCAGTTTTTACTGCTCCACACTTAATATGAAACAGAGCAAAACAGGAATGCCATCTATGGTTCATTAGGTTTTATATTAACCACCCAATGAAAAGAATATGTGGGCATATTAAGTATTAATGGTAAATGGCAGGACTTGCTTATATGTTTGCCTTTGTTTTCATTTCTAGGTTCAGGTGGACAATGAGGGGTTTGATTGCTGATTCTCAGCTAGAGCTCCTGTGCAGAGAAGGCCCAGGAGAGGAGCAGACCTTCGATGAGACAGGATTTGAGTCTTTTAGGAACAAAGGAAACRTAAGTGTTCATTTCTGCCTTTGAAGTTGGGAAAGATGTGTTCTCACTGGAGGAGACTGGCATCAGCTCCAGAGCTGGTGTGTGTGATGAATTCCACTGTGGGCTCTCAGAGGGACAGCAGGGACTCTGCTGGGGACGTGAGGCAGCAGCAGCAGCAGCAGCAGCAGGGTCTGTGCTGCAGCACAAGCACAGCAAAAGCAGAGCAGGCGTGTGGGGTGGCAGGAGAGGAGCAGAGGGAAACGGGGGCTCTGGCTGGCTGCAGGCCCACAGCCAGGCTGTGTCTGAGCTGGCAGCTCACCTGTGCTCTCACCAATCCTGGAACTCTGGCAGGATGCAGCAGGTGGCTCAGGTCCTGCCCAGAGCAGATTTCCATTGTTTAGCTCACRAAACACACCAACAACGCACAACAATATTTGCCTCCCATTTATCCTCTTTGCAATGTAATCTCACCAGCCCATGGAATTGCAGCAATGCTGGTTCATGCCTCATTTCATTATAAAATCAATCCTATTGCAAAAACATTGCTTGGATAAAAGACACTCTAAGTACTAATGCCTTCTCTGACACMAGAAGGACACTTTTTATGCTTGGCTCGTCTTGAACAAGGAATTCTGGTTCAATGAGGAAAGTCACAGAAGGATTTAGGCTGGAAAAGACCTCTGAGGCCATCAAGTCCAAGCATTAATCCCTGTTGGAGGGCACACAATTCCCAATTTTGTTCCTTCTCCAGGTCACATCACCTGGCTTTATCTTCAGTGGCAATGGAATGATTTCCACCTGTTATTAGCACTGTGTTTCTGGGAAGCCTTGTGAATCAATGTTTACCTTAATGAAAGACATTAATTACCCACACTGGCTCTTGTATTGGCCAACTGCAAGGAGTCATCCCACAGCTGCACCTCCTCTGCCATTTCTTCCTTTAAAATACACATTCTGATAAGCAGCATTGATCAGGCAGCATCGAAATGAATACACRGATATAAATATTTGATAAAAGAAAAGGCAAAGTCCACAGGGAATCATAACCCAGAAATGATCATTCCTATCAGAAGACACAATCACTAATCTTGTCATTTCCAGTGAAGCCTCAGAGSTGCTGCTTTTCCCTAATCCAGAAACTGCATTCCAGTTTTCCTCCAGACTGATGTTTCTCTKCCTTTCTCTGCAGAAATAAACCAATGTCCTTGATAAGAATTTTACAGACAGAATGGAAGTTAGAATACAAATATTAATTAAGGAGATTATCTAGTAACAGACAAAATAAGTGGACGTGYTTCTTTGAAAGTTGTATTATGTGTCCAGAATTTTCATCCTGGTGGCTACAGCATGAAACATGGGATGCAGAACTTGAAAGTTTGTGTGATTTATGGTGTGACTGTATCTATTTTAAATATTTTTATTTAAATATTTATTTATTTAAATATTTTTATTTAAATATTTTAAATATTTTTATGGCTTGAGTTGCAGTTTGACTGCTTTGGGGTGTTAGGTATAGATGGGAAATAAGATTTCAATGCCACTTCTTATCCCCTGCCTATCCTTGCTCTCCTCTGTTGTTTCCCCAAACAAGAGGGTTCTGCAGAGAGCTGCACTTTCTTTTCAGATTATTTGTGTCTRTTCTGACCATGATGACAGAAAACTCAGGCTCCGTTCAGGACACAAATGTGTCTGCAAATACATCTCTAGAGGCACAAGCACATGGCTGGGGGGAAGAGACTGGATTTCTGAGAAATACACCTATGAAAACATTAATTAAATCACAGATGAAGCCCAGATGATGGAGCTGCCTACTTAAAACACTACATTGGTTGCCAGGATGATGATCAACACAATTTTCTGTGCTATTTATTTTTTTTCTGTTTCTTGGCTGTAGTTAGAAGGTTATAAACTGGCAGGCATCTATTCCTAAGACTTTGAAATTCAAGTTGCTCTCTGCTTTCTTTGAGTTTCATGTTCTTAGCGGAGGAGAGAAATCACAGTAATTACAGCTTAAAATAGTCTCATTTCATGGTGTGGCTAACAAGTGAAACTACAAGTAATGATGTAATCTAACATGTCAAAAAAGAAAATGAAAAGAGGAGACAGAAGGCAGGACGGAGCCAAGGGATGCGATGTGCCATGTCATCTTCTAATTAACTAACTGATCCTTTAAACTGTCAAAATCAGCCAGGAAATCCATGGCCCAGTGTCTTATTAATATTCATACTGGGCCATGAGAAGCTCTGATTCCAGTCCCAGTGGTTATGGTTAAACATTAAAATAATAAGAATAAAAAAGCCTGGCTACCCAGGGCTGCAGGAGCATCCCATTGATGGGGAGATGCAGGCAGGGCACCCTGCTCCCCAACGCTGCTGGGGAACCCTCCCAGGCTGATTTCTGGATTATTAGGGGAGTCCTATATTGATAAAAAACCCCAATTATTTTTCCTCTTGCCACGAGCTGCCACGTTGTTAATCACATTAAGCTCCACGTTGTCAAAGGAAAGAAGGATGCATGGAATATTTTGCAACATGAGCCCACTTTTAATTTTGCCCACACCAAAGGAATATGCAGTTAATAAAGCCTGGTTGTTTGGAGGAATGGGGGAATTCATTTTGCCATGTAGGATGCAATTCAGGATTGTTTTTGCAGAAATCTGGGGCCCACAAGAAAAATAATCTTCCATAATCTTCTTATAATGCAATTATTCTCTTACATTTCAGCCTGCCAGTCTCTTCCTACTCCCACTAAGCAGTTTCCTGAACCTTGAAGTCTAAGGGAGCAGCTGACATTTGGTTTCTCCATTCATTTTCTGTTTAATTCTTCATGGCAGGACAATGCTTTAAAAAAAATAATAAAAATCCTCTCTGCTCTGAATTACATGGACTATTTTGGGGCCCACTCTGTCATAGMCAGGGATGTGCCTGTGTGCAGCAGGAGATGGGGATGAGGATGTAATTCAGCACCTCCTGAAGTCAAAAAGGAGTTTTGACATCAGCCTTTTACAATTAATTTCAAGCCCAGACTATTTTGAGGGCAGTTAATCCTGTTTTATTCTTGCCATTTCTAGCTGTGCATGGCAGAGTAGAAAGCAATATATTATGTAGCCCTTTATAGCAGCATGATCAGTAAAGGAGTAGCTGAGCTGTAAATCACATGCTGTACCTCTCAATGAAAAATAATTAAATTGTTGGAATCTCATTAATTGATATCCTTTATTTAATTGATACACTAAAGGAAAAATATCTTGGTTTGCCCCCTATTTCTTCTTGTTCATTCCCTGCCCTTGCCAGTTCCCTCTGATGTAACTTTTTGCAGTTTGACACAGCACTCGGAGGAAACAAAGGCCACATTTCCCATCTCAGTCCCCACTGTGGGGGTTCCTGTTCCTGGGGATGAGCTGGGTGAGGATTGGATTCCCTGGGATTGCCCTCCTGCTGCTCTGTGCTGCCCCAGGGATCCCCAAATTCCCAATTCCCTGGGATTGCCCTCCTGCTGCCATGGGCTGCCCCAGGGATTCCCAAATTCCCAATTCCCTGGGATTGCCCTCCTGCTGCCATGGGCTGCCCCAGGGATCCCCAAATTCCCAATTCCCTGGATTTGCCCTCCTGCTGCTCTGTGCTGCCCCAGGGATTCTCAAATTCCCAATTCCCTGGGATTGCCCTCCTGCTGCTCTGTGCTGCCCCAGGGATCCCCAAATTCCCAATTCCCTGGGATTTGCCCTCCTGCTGCTCTGGGCTGCCCCAGCACCTCCTGCATCCCACCAGGACCATCCCAGCAGATGGAATTTGGGCTCTCACCTCTCAGCCCTGAGTCACCAGCCCAGGTTGTGGAGGCTGAAGGAACATCCCTTGGTTTTCCATCAGCTGTGGGGGCTGAAGGAACTTTCCCTGGTTTTCCATCAGCTGTGGAGGCTGAAGGAACTTTCCCTGGTTTTCCATCTGCCCCTGGAGCAGAGTCAGGGCATCCTGGGGTAGCACCAGCACTGCTGCTCTGGAGTTCTTGTCTTTTTCCCCATGGACACACAAACCCTGGGGCAAATCCTGCATTGAAACATCCACACTATGCCCACAGAGAGTTGGAATTTCTCTGGGAGCCATTCAGTATTTTCTCACCCCCCTACCCCCCTCAAAAAAAATTTTATCTTCAAGCAAAGCTATCAACCCAAATATTTAACATCATGTATTTAACTCAGTTATTATGGATGAAAGGCAGGCTCCATTTAAGAAAAAAAATAAAATGCAATACTCCAAAGTGTCTATCAGCCGGGTTACATCAGGCACWGAACTGCCAGACCACAAATCTTGAATATGTTGATGCTAAATGTCTACGAGGAGCATATGTTATGGATCAAAGAACACACTGATTAATSCAGCAGAGACAAGAGTCTGTCACTTTGGTCATGGTGCCATGATACCACAGAAGACAGCACTGAGAAGCACATGAATAGAGAACAAATGCCAGTGAGAGAAAGAAAAGAGAGAAAAGGAGGTTACAATCTAAAATAACAGTTTTATTGGGTCAAATGCTTTCACCTATGGATGCAGTTTCTTAATGCATTTCCTATTTTTGAAAAAATAAAGTTTTCAAGATTTTGGGGGGATGTGAATTTTTATCTATTTCCCTGCTATAATTTTATTAATACGATTTTATATTAATTCAAGAATAATTTCTCTAGTGACATTTGTCTACCTGAGGCTGTCTATTTACACTGGTACATCACGAGGGAGCAGGAACCTGGAATCACAGCGATGCATTCTGAGCTGGGCTGTTTTTCTCCAGCASTTTGTTGGTTTATTTTGCATTTCTGCCAAGCAGTTTAGCAGAGCAGTGTCTTGTTCACATGTAGTTTTACTGCAATCCTTCAACTGAGGTGCTGAAGTAGAATACACTCTTCTTAAAATCTACTTGAAAGCAGAGGAAAACTTCTTCCTTTTTAGTATTTTTAAGTATTTTTCCATTCAGTATCACATACCTATATCTGGTATGTCTTCCCTATAGAATGTTTCAGAAAACCTTTCCCATAACTTACAAAGGAACACTTATTTCAAACATTTTCCATTCAGTTTCAGAGTTTGTTTGAAAGTGTTTCAAACATTTGCTTTCTCTGCATTCATATCTTCTTCCTCGCTGYAGCATTTAGTTTCTAATTAGAAAGGGGGAAGAAAACAACTTAGGAAAATGAGATTTCCTCAATTCAAGCTTTAATACTAAACATATTTCTTATGCAGGAGGTAGCAAAGCCTGTGAGGATCCCCTGCTTGTAAACTGGGGGATCTGTACACAGATTACATTCAGGGCCACCTGATTTTCTGGTGAGAATGGGATTCCCAGCACCSTTTTCAGCTTCCAGAAGAGTCTGTGGTTGAGCCCTGCTGCAGGGCTCCCAGCCCTGCTGTCACTCAGGGCCGTTTTAATGCATCCCCTACATTTTGACAAGGTGGCCACCTTCATCATCATAATATCCTGTCCATGCACGGGCAGTTGGCTAAATTAATGTATAATGCATGAACCAGGTTCCTCAAAAGTAGTCTGTGAGGGGGTGTATTAACTATACATGTTTTGTCACTTTTCCATCTCATTTGGGTGCAGATAAGTTATCAGTAATCTCAGACAAGAGATATTTGTGTGTGAGTGGCTGTGCATATTTTATGCTGGCAATAGCTCTTTATACCATGGTGCCTAGCAAGCATGTCAGGCAGCACATGCACCCTCAATTTTACCTGATTTTATTGGAAAGTGATGCCTGGGGTTCTCTGAAGGAATAACCACGGCTGTATCCTGGAGATTCCTTTAACAAGCCACTGCTTGGCTGTATTTGTCCTCAGCTTCTTTTTCTGCATAATTTAAAAGGCAGCTGTCACAGCTACCTGCTGTCCTGCCTGAAACCTGGGCAGCATTAAATAAACCTGACATTTGTAYAGGGCTAAAGAAACCCCTCAGTGATGGGGAGAGGCTCAGCCCTTTCCACGAGCCTCCCATTCCCAGCAGCCAGGCTGGGATTCATGGAAAACCAACAGCAACAACTCATCACATCACATTACACTGCCAGAATGAGCAGACCTTCCCTCAGAGAAAGAGTTAAAGTTAATTGCATGGTAAAGACCATGAGATCAGAATCCTGGGATTCAGGAACTGATTTATGCACTGCAAATGTGTATATCCTTTGCAGAAAAGGCCATTTCCTGTTTAAAAATGTAAAAATACTTGATTAAACTCTGCGGTTCCCAAAGCAAACACATTACACTCTTTAGTCCATTAAAACTCTGCGAGCCCGTTACTCCTCGTGCTGTGATGGATTGATTGTGTTTAATCTCTCCTCCTTCTGAAGTTGTTTTCATTTCCTGCAGCCCCCTGCCCTCCCAGCACCAACACACCAGCAGTGCATTCACTGGCCGCCAGCAGAGCTGATTATAAACATCTATTGTCACTTGGACAATGTTTATTTGAAAACAGCTCCATTTTATGAGTCATTATTATTATTGTYATTATTGCCACAAAGCCAGGTGGAGGCCGGGGCGGGATGGCAATAAGGACACCTGAGCAGGGACCACTGAAAATTCTTATCTTCTACCATTAAATTAAGTCAGTGTCAGAAGGGCTGATGCATTCAAATGATGCTGCACTATATTACTGTAGGAGAAGCACTCTTTAGCTGAAGCTAAACACAGAGTAAACATGTTTCTTAAAGGGAAAAAAGAAGTGGATTGTGACCTTTACTCTAACTGTCCAATAATAGTTTGCTATTTACCAAGAAACAAAGGTAAACACTATTAGCAGAGCAACCTTCCCTGCTGTACTAGAAATACACAGGGGCACTGGCACCGTCAGCCCTTTTCTTTCTCACACCTACTCAGGGACTTCTTGTACAGCTGAGACTCTCTCAGAAGTGTTAATCAGGCTGGTTCAAGGAATTTATGAAATAGAAACTCTCCCCAAGCTGGAGCACAGTGCAAAGCCCTGGTGTACAATATTAGTGTCGGAGATAATTAATTTCCTTAAAGATCAAGTTCAGGAATCTTTTTCTGTGGAGTTTCTGAGTCATTGCTCATTTCATGGTTTAGGGCTCTGTTTAACCTGAGATTGGTGAACACATACAAGCTTCTTAAAGCTGTTTTCCAGGTCTGTGATYTCCTTTCTCTCTGTCACTTGCACATTAAAAAAAAGTAAACTGCACTATTCATAAGTTCATAGATTTCAAAAGAACAAAATAATTTTTCAAAACCAGTGTGTGCTCTTGAAAAGGCGTAATACAGATCARTCCTACTGTAGACTGTTTTATATTGAGAAAGGAAACTGTCTGCTTGATGTTTGTTTTCACTTGAAGAGTTCTTAGAAATGCCCACTCTAATTTCCTCATAGCCCCCTGTGTATGAATTCTATTTGGAACTTTCTCTAACAAACTTGGGAGAATGCTGAAGAGTTAAAGACTTCATAATTCATGGAACACTAAGGCTGGTGCTTTTTCATTTCTCTTAAGCACAGAGATCTACCTAACACTCAGGATTTGCATCAGTGCTTTTTCAGTTCAGTGTGGTGATCAGGAGGCAGAACTGATGGGATGGCTTCTGAATGATTGCAGGAAATCTGACTGTGTGCTTCAGACATCAAGAACAGTAGTAAAGAAGTGAAAAATTACTGTTCTTCCAACAAACACATGGCTTCTGAGTGGTGGGAGGCAAGAATTGCTGTTATAAAATACAAGGCAGCCAGAAATTTCCAAAAGATGTCATGTTGGGATTTTTTGAATTTAATTCAAAATGATGCCCCAATGGAAATGGGATTATTTTATCTGTTAACTTATCTCCAGGAATCTGAGAAGCTTTGACTCATCAGTCAGGTGTAGTTAATGTTACACCTTTCAGTTCTTCAGTAAGTCATTTTTCAGATCAGTCTGACTGTGTGGCTTTTACAACTGACCATTTGCTGCAGAAAGTGAATCAACAGGAAGAAATGGTGTGAGTTTTTCCTGCTGCTGTRGATATAGCTTTTTGGTTCCTCTGGTAATTACTTGGATCAGACCACAGGACTTGTGTGATTAGCCTGCAAACTTTGCTCTGACCTGGAAGAGAAAAGATTAATCTTTTCAATCTTTCCAAGTGTCACAGCACAGCCTGGCATTGTGCTCCTGGTCAGGGGGGGAATTTCTTAAGTTGCTCTTTGGGGTTAAAGTCTTGCTCTTGAGTTGCAATATGTGACTAGGGTTTAAGTCACTGTTATGTGTGATTAAGAGTAATTCTGGGCAATTAAAGAAAACAGTTCATTTGTGGCAGGTGGCAGAAAGATAAAGAAGATAATTACTCTTTTTAGCCATCTGTGTTAAGTGCCATTAGCAGAATTAAACTGGGATTCACCACTTTGAAATTTGAGGCAAAGTTCTTTTCCCTTAACTACACAATATAATATTGTTTGAAGTCTAATTACAAAAAAAAAAAAAGAGTTATTTCACCCTGCTTGCCATGAGGTGCCTGTTTGTTGTTTTGTTAAAATGTTGGCACTCCAAGATATGATAAATTGGACAACTGCTTGTACTAAATGTCTTTGAATTACGTGTTGGCTCTGAAAAGCTGTTCAACTTCGAGTGAGTTTATCCTGAAAAGCCCTGATCTGCAGCGATGAACTCCTGCTGAAAAGGAGAAACATTTCTACCCTTCTGTCAGGCGTCTGAAACACCCCACTGCCCTTCCCAGGGCTGCTGAGGATCTGAGCACTTCCAGAGCTGCTGGAGGGATCAGGCAGTGAGCAGTGCCAGGAATATCTGCTGAGATGTAGGAAACACCCATCACCAAAGCAATAAAGGCAGCAGGGGAAWCCTCTCCTGGAGGAATGGACACTCAGCGTAGGAATTCCTGTCTCCTGGGAGCCTGCAGGGAGTACAGACCAACCCTTTCTCTCTCCAGCTGTGTGATGATAGCACCAAGCACTGCTGGAAATGAAAAGGACAATTCTGGAAAAGCAGTCATCTCCCAAAGTTGGAACTTTTTTCCATTTTTTTTTCTGTTTTCTGGTAATTATAAGGAGGCTGAGTTTCATGACTATGGGACTTGGCTCATGTTTTACCTACTGGTATTTATCAGTTGKGTCTGCTCTGTACTCTCACTTTGGATATTGGGATTCTGGTAAAATTCTTGTCACGCTGTCACCACACAGCCTCAGTCACTGTATTAAGGTTACTCTGGAAAAATTGCTAATTTTTCCAAATACTAATGAAGCTTTTGATTATAGAAGTGCTTGGGATTTTTTACAGTAAACTTTAATCACCATTAGGAGTTTTCAYGTTCACAGGATGATCCCAGCTAATTAATGAATCTTTCTTACTGATTAATACCAACTACATTTCATTTAAAAATGGATGGATTAGGTTAAGGGAGTTTTATCAGACTTTAATGACTGTAATTACCAATTATAAATTTAAGGGTATATTAAGATTCCTGTCTTGTGTGAAACATTTTACAATAGCATTTTTTCATAACCTGAAGAGGTGTTTATTGGCAGTGCTTGTGTAATTCTGTGCCAAAATTATTCTTTAGCAAGGACAGAACAGGACACCTACAAGGACACTACAAGAGGGTTGTTCAGAAGGTGCTGCTCTCTGAAGGCAGCACAGGACAGGGATCTGAAATGGTCTCCAAATAAGGAGGAGGTTCACAACCTGAACCTCAGTGATGTAAAGATGTAGAAGAAATGAAGAACTGAGGATGGGAGCCCCAAAATCTCATTTATCTTCTGAGAGCACTAAGAGAAATCACCAGGGAGTTCAGATGCTTCTGGAGCAGCATCTCCAGCTCTGCCAGAGGTTCTGATCTTTTCCTTTTCCAGCAGACCTGATATGAATGTCAGTCTGTGTCAGTCTGGGCGATTTCTGTTGGCAAACTTGGATTAACGAAGTTGCTTTTGTTGTCAGGAAATACTACAATCCTCTTAGCATAGAATTAAAATGGAAATGCAGATACAGACACCCGGAGTCACCCAAGATTCCTTCAGACATCCACGCACCTGGCAGGTGGGATGCAGGGCTCAGGRGCACCTGCAGGCCAGCCCTGACTTTCCACAGTGCCCAAGATGCCACTGGAATTGGATGTTGAGGAAGCAAAGTGCCAGTTCTGGCAGGGTATGAATGCTCCTGCCAAGCTGATCAGGCTGGTGGAACGAGCTGAGTTGTACCTACATGCAGATGAATTAAACACACATTTACACAGATTAGATGTTATTCTGTATAAGGTTTCTCTTTTCTGTTCATTGTGCTTTGGTCTGTAAGTCATTGCACTGTTCCTTTAGCTGGTGAGATGTCTTTGTTCGAAATAAAAACAATGTTTGCTATGGAGGCAATATAAGCATGTTGAATTCTAATGAGTAGGTTTATGTTAAATATACAGGACAGTTATTCAAATCTCCTCTGTGAACCAGACATTCTGGGAGTGATGTGCTAAGCCAGCTCTGCTGTGGAGCTGTGTGTCCTTCCCAGATACTTCTCCCTTCATTATTTCCTTCCTGAGCTGTGTTCTGGGACTGCTACAAAAGAAAGGAGTGGGAGGCAGAGATTGTGCAGGAGAACAAAAGCCCTTCAAATAACTCTTTTAGACACTTTTCACACTTTAATTGAATAAATTGTACAGAAAATCCTGTGTCTGTGGTATACAACTCCCCAGGTGCTCTCAGCTACCATATCCACAGCTGCTTATATTCAAACTAGGTAATTTCATACACTTTTATCTGTATATATTGTACAGTGTCTTTTAAAATCAAATGGCTGTGAATTTTGACTTGGAACAAAGCAAACACCCCGTGAAGGAACACTGCCTCCCTCCTTGGATGCTGCTGTTCATCTCTGAGTATCTGAGCACCATTAAAAAAAGCCCTTCATGCTGCTGTGTAAACTCTGTTTTCAGCCACTGTGTAATGCCACTAACACGACATCCATGCACAAAAAAATGTATGGCTCATGGCAGCTGGCAAATCAGCTCCTGCCTGGTGCTCCCCAAGGGGAGGGATTCATGCATGAGGCTTCCAAAAGAAGGGTCATGATTCAGTTTGGCAGGGGCATAGCCTGGACACATTTCCCTTTAATTGCTCCTTGTCATGTGAGACGTGGTCCTGGGTGACACTGTGGCTAGAATAATACAGAAAATAAATGCTCACTATCTCATCCCTGCCAGAATCTCTAAATGCTCTGCTTGTTTTGCCATTGATCATTAAATAAAAAATAATTGGTGCTGCATTTTCTCCCACCTTTTTCCCCCCRCACTTCTGAGCCATGCAGGAGTCAACATAAAGGGATGGCAGGGCATGGAACCAYTTTCCTGGCTGATCCCCAATCCTACAGTCAAACTGCTGCTGCCTCACTTTGTAACTTCATCAGCACAGAGAAGAGAGGCTAAAGATATTTCTTAAGTGTCCCTGTAAAGCCTGATGGCCAGGGGTGTCCTCCAGGTCCTTCACAGCAGGAAATGCTGTAATTGTCAGCTCCACATCCCTCCCCTGAAGGGCTGCTCTCTGCTGAAGGCAGGGGAAGAAATGTGAACAAGATTTTACAAATTTGGCATATGGCAGAGCAACTGCAGAGGCTGGAAGTGGCTCAGCAGCTACAAACYACAGGGAAGAACATAATTCTGAACATAATGAACCTCCTTCTGCACCTGGGCACCCTGCACACCAGGCTGGGTTTACTGGAGGTGCAGTTTTAGAGCTGGGGAGGAAGGAACTGCCTCTGCTCCAGAGTGACTTTGCTGGAGATGAGGAGCATCACAGGGAGGGATGGGAATGGTTTTTATTGTGCTARCACACGACTGAGACACTTTCCCAGGTAAGACACTGTGCCTCCAGGAGGCAATGCTATGTTTGCATATTATTGCATATTCCTACAGTCCCTTTGCTGGGCTCAGATGKTATAAACTGATATAAAACTGATATAAAATGATATAAACTGACCCTGCAGGACTGCAGAGATTCCAGTGTCMTCACTGAACCACTGGCACAGAAGTGTCCTGGCCTGTTTGAAGGCTGAGCTCTGCCAGGGAGCACTGGCCTGGCCTTGGGGCAGCTGAGAAGCTCCAGCCCAGGGCAGAACTCGTGGGTGAGGGTGGCTGAGGGACAGAACCCTTGGCAGGGCAGCAGAGGGGACACTTCAAACAKCACGAGCAGTGACCCAAGAAGTCATTGAGAAGAGCCAGACCACCCTGGCTTGCCAACTGATCCTTTAGAGGCACCAGCAAGGTCTTTGTCTCACTTGTCCCCAGTAAGCTCCTTGTGCAATTATCATTAAGACTGTGTCAAGTGTTTGAAGGAATCGCCCATTTAATTGTATGAAAGCAAAGGTTTAACCACAAAAGCTGCCAGGCACTCCCACAATTATCATTTATCAGCCAAAGAGAATGTCCTCAGGTTATGTATTCATCAAATGGTTATTGATTTAAGCTTTGGGCATTTTACAGGATTAGAAATTATTACTTGTGATTTAAATAGTGTTTAGAGGACAGAAATCAAATATAAACCAGTGTGTTTATAAAATGACAGGCTTTTATAAAATTGCACAACAGAAATATTGTAGAATGGGAGCCTCCTTCCAGTGCTTTGAAATTAAAGAATGGTCTCCACACACAATTAGCCAAGTATTAAAAACACAGTGGGCTCATTTTTCATGTCAAGGGTGCTCTTCCCTGTGACTCTGTTCAGAGTATTAGAGAATATCAGGTACTCTGAAAATCTCTGGAATTAATGTGAGAACACAGAAACATGAAAGGCTYCTTCTCCTGCTTCTTCCCTTCTCTTGTTCTACCAGTCTAATTAGTCAGAAACACTTGAAAAATGACAAAACTCCTTTGGTTTTCATTTGAAATGCAGACAGCAGCCATGGGCTGGGTGTCTGGACTCCACTGGAGCTGGTGGCTGGTCACTCAGAGGGGRTGCTGGCAAATGATGAGGGAAACGCTCCCACCCAGGGCAGGGAGAGCTGATCACCCCACACAGAAACGCTGAACCCCTGGGCAGGACAAAGCACTGGCTAGCTCTGTCCAGGATGGAGATTTAAATAAATTACCTGCTGAACTATGCCTCTGAAGCAGCTCGATCCCATCAAAGCAACCGTGCCCTGAAGGTGGAGCTGACCCTCAGTGAGGACACCCCAGGTGCTGAGGAGGAGCCCCACCAGCCCAGGGTGTCCCTGCCCCAAACACCACCCAGAGGGGCAGCCCGGGCACATTGCCTGCTCCCAGCCCTTCTGGGGGCTCACTGAGGGCTGTGTTCACAGACACAAAAGCTGTTCTCATTTCAGGTTTCCCCTTGGCCTTCGTGGGCTTGGCCTCTCCAAGTGTGACATTTGTGTACAGGTGAAACGTGCTTAAAGTGAAGGGCATTTCTCACAGCAATTTGTCTGTGTCTAAAGAGCCCGGGGCAGGGGTACTTTACTTAAAGAATCCTTAGACTCCTTTAACCAGGCCTTTGGGACCTCCCTAGTGACCAGCCTATACCATGGCCTTCTGTAGCATTTCTCTGYGCTATTTCCTTTAATTGACTAACCTCAACTCTGGCTGTTCAAAATCACTTTAACCCAAACATGCCCCTGGTCTGAAGCGCCTAATGACCTTCCCCTGGCCCTAAACACATATGCTGAGACAATGCAAACATCATTTGGAGGATGAGTAAATTCAATAACCCAATTACCACTGCACCAAAATACCATTTATCAAAGCCTGGCCACAGCAGTTCAGATCTTTAGCCCTCTCTGTTTCGATGGCCCAGCATTTGGGTGAAAGTAACTAATCGATTTAGGAATGATTAAATAGAAATTTGTAACACTTGGCATTATTAAACCTTCAATCTTCATTACAACTGCTTAACAATTACATCATGGGCTGTGTAAAATACATTAACAGTAGCTGGAAACAATCTCCTCATAAATAAAGACAGCAAAGGTATTAGACTAGCATTCAATAGGAGGTCTCATAAAAATACATGTATTGTGGCATTATTAGTAGGTTGTAAATTCTGAACTTTGGAGGCGCTTCAAGAGTGAAAAATTTAAACAGCCCAATGAGAATCCCCCAGCTGGTATCTAACACTGAACTCATTTATTTTAAAAGGTCTAAYTTAGTGGCAGAGCCAGCAGCCTGAGGGCTAGAGCTGAACAACAGGTCACCCCTCCATCCTCCTCAAACAGGAGAAACACTTTTTCACAGCCAGCCCAAATCCCAGGCTCTCTCACGGGCTGCACACTCTTATTCTTTCCCTGAAGTTCAGGGAGCTTCTAGTTCCACCTGCTCCTTTAGACAAGCAGGGGACAATCCCCTTTTCCTCTTTCAGTATCAAAACATTAAATATTTTATATAATTAGTAAATGTTTTATATAATTTTTAAATTTTTGAAATAATTTGCAAAGCCCTTTAGAATTGTTTTACTGAATTTTCCTATCATCTTTGTCAAAGCCTGACCTTCCCATGAACATCCAACCTGGGCAMACCATTCTGTTCATTTTGGAAGCCTCACTTACTGCTAAAAGAAATCACAGCATTTAAAAAAAGTTACCCAGGCTAGCTATTATACAGATACATTTGGTCTGTGGATCACTAATCTAAAATATATTTATGTCCTAACACTTGGATGCTAATACAGCAGATCTCAAAGTGAAATATTTGCCTCATTGAAATTCAGTATTTACATTAACTTTTGTGTGCACTGAATTAGCCTTAGACCAGCTCCTTCCACAACCTGACAGATACATTATTCCAGTAAAATGAATGGATTTAGAGTAATTCCAAAGAGGATTTAGAAAAAATACAGCATATTTTGAATAGTGAAAGTGAAGTTTGGTATGAATTGTCACTAAATGCATCTCAGTCATTCATGTGAAGTACATAAAGCACTCTTCCCAGGCAGAGCATCGTGTGCTCCACGGATGGTTAACAACAACAGGGCTGTTATTAAACCTCCACAAATCTGATTTTGGGAAGTTCTGCTCCTCTTACCAGCCAGTTGTGATAATCAGCAGTGATGTCACACATGTTAACTGTAACAATATTAAACCATGGATTGAYGGTGGGCTGGGAACTGGAAAGGTGTTTTATCTCAAGGCTACYGGTTCGATTTATCCCAGGTCAGTGGCTGCTGAAATTTGTTCCAGCTGAGTGAGAGTCACTGTCCCATGGGAAGGAGCTGGGTGGGCCTGGATCAGGATCTGGGGAATCTCATTAAAATCCTGCAGCGATCAGGATCCTCAAAACACAGCCAAGATGCTAAAAAMCAAAATATTAGCCTATTGCTCCAAATCAACAGGCTTACAAGTCCCATTGAAGTAATGGGGGAGGAAGTTTGTTTTGCTTCTGGCTCTCATATCCCACAGTGTTTCTCTAAAAACAGAGCTTGCCCTTAAAAGGCAAGGAAAGCTGATGACACTGATGCAGAGGGATGAAGCACACTTCTACACCCACAGCCTTAAAAGCCAAGTCCCAAAGTGTCTGAAGCCAACAGAAGGATTTCTAYAGACTTCAAACGCCCTCACATCAAGCTCTGGGGAGCACACGTGTCCCCTGGGAACCTGGAGAAAGTATCAAAGAGACTCCAACTTCAGATGCTTCCAGTTAAGTTTGTTTTATGACCACACCACACTGCATCAGATATTATCTCTGGGACTGATAAAAATGTAATTTGTGTAGGGCAGGGCTAACGTCACCAGTGCCCCAGCCAGGGCAGATCACATCCCAGAGCTGCCATCTCAAACCCTGGTGTGACAGAGTCTGTTTTCATTATTTTTCAAAATAAGATCTTAACCAGAAAATGTAAAATATGCCTTAACTTTCCATAGCCTAATGAGGTGTATTTGCATTAACTCCCCAGGCTTGAATATAAATTTAGGATTCTGTTGGTGGTCTGAACTAATTCCCACATCACTGTCTGTAGTCCAGAGGTTTTGAATCCTGTTGATGCAAACAGGTATTTCTAGGTTAATTACCTAAGACTGATCCTGTATTCCATGTACAAATAAACTATTTAGGTCATACACCTGTGCCCTGCATCCAACTTCATACATGAGGCTTGTATCTGAAGTTCAGGATCTTTATTTTGACCAAAATATTTAGCAGCTGTTATAAATCTGAGAGTATAATTGCATCAGTAATTCAGGCATKGAAAACAGCCAGTGAGGAGCTGACAGATTGCAAAGGTGCTGCAGCCAGGATTGAAGAATTAAAGCTGAGCCCAGTCCCAAAGCCTGTGCTAATGTCTCTCACTTAGTCTCTGACTGAAGGTTCTCTAACACCAAGTCGTGTCACCTTGGACTTTGCCTTCAATCCCAGGATATCTGAAGCTCGGACAGACAGCTGAGCTTGGTTAGGGGTGACAATGACTGGGCATCTTTTCAAATGTTTGACTTTGCTGAGCTTTGTTTAGCTTCAAGACAGTTTTAAGAGCCGCTACTGACGCACATCCCACCAAGCTCTGCAGGGTAATGGGCAGCAGATGGGGAAACCCTGCCCCAAGCATGGCCAGGCTCTTATCAGCTCACAGGACATGCTCCTTCCTGCCTCCCTGCAAGAAAGACACTTTGAAATGGTTCCTAAAACAGCCACACATCCCTCGTGGCCTGGCTGTAAGGACCAACTGTGAAGACCACGGTCTTGGGGATACTGGGAGCAGTCAGAACTCAAACACAGTGAAGATGTTTTCAAACACAGTGAAGATGTTTGAGTTCAGCTCTCTACACTTCCCCCTGGTAGTTCCTCTCTTTTTGTTTATTTACAGAGAAATAAAGAGTATAATGGGGAACAGTAAAGCAAATGGAAAACATTTCAGCTGGGTGTGTTTGAGTTGGCAGCACAATAATAACTGCAATAATCTCACAACAGCACTGGCTGTCTCAGAGAACGAATCCAGCCTTCACTCATAAATGTCCAAGTGTTTATGGAGGAGGATAAATCCATTCCCTGAGTTCACCAGCTGCGACTGAGCAAATTATCACCGCAGTGTTTGAGATTTTCTGTAGGTGTTGCTGGGGAGCTCTGCCTTGTCAGACACCTAAATCACCCGGGCACAGCGCGGGGAGTCACACGTTGTGCTGGCTGCAAACACCGTCCAAGTGTCACCTGGCACTGCTTTTATTTGGGAAGAAACCACACCCCCACTGGTGTCAGCCTGGTGTCTGGGRGAGGCTGGCACAGATATCCTGATTATGTTGTCATCAAGTGTCACCTCTGTGCTGAGCCTGCTCTGTTCTGCTGTGGGTCTCTGGATTGAGGGGGATGTTTGAGGATACAGCAGGTGGTAGATGAAGAGACCCACTGCCATGGGACACCCCAATCAGTTCAGGAGGAAAATTAATAAACTGATAAGAACAGGGGAGAATTAATGGCTTTTCCTTGAATTTCAGCCTCTCCTGCTTCTCCCTTCTGAATGTGTAAGGTTGGCTCTCCAAAGCAGCCATGGAGAAAAAGGCATCAATCTCAATGTCCATCTCATTTGTTTGCTAGAGCCTATTACTAATGGTTCTTACAGAACAGATAGCTCAAATGCACATTTTAATTCATGCTTGAAGTTCTGAGGACTTCATCTGAAGTTGTAACTAAATGAAGAAAAGCCCASTGTAACCAGGTGAAATTTTTAAAGAGAAATTTCAGTTCTCAAATGTAATTTTTGTGTTGGTRTCTTTGACATTCTCAAACAAACTCAAATTTCTAAAGCCGAATTACAACCTATGAAAAATGCAGTTACTGATGAGGTACCTAAACCAGCCATACTTGTATTGGTGCAAATGATACCATTCCAACACAATAATCAAATGAGTTTCTCATAACCTCTCCTGTAATCCAATAAAGCAACAGCCTTTGTTATAAAACCTTTATCAATCTCAATCTGTAATATTTACATACATATCACAGGGCATGAAARGGACCTGGAACAACTGACAAGCAAACTGAGATAAATGACAAATAACCATCATTATGGCAAAAAAAAGCAAAAGGCAGCATTATGTAGAAACTTTATCAAGTAATTAATGATCTATCTGGGAATAATTACATGTGACTCACCACTCCCATTTTCTTAAATGAATTTAAAAGCTATTAAATATCCCCTCAACAATAACCAGCATGTGAGATGCAGCTTTGCCTCTTTTGTCCACAAAATTTTATCTTAATCAGGGAATATGGAGAGACTTGAGGAGGAGCGGGTGAGCGGATACAGCTGTCAGGTAGTGAGGGATGGATGTGCTTGTAAGGACAAGGCTCTGATGCCTCAGGTTTGAGATTTTCTATTTTTCACATTCTGTCCTGCTTTAGTGTGTGGGTCTGAGCTCCATATCAGGGCATGGTGAGCTCTGTGCACAGAGCAGGGAGACAAAACAATTCCTGCTCCAGCTGGGCACCAAGGACAAATGATCCAAATCTCAGCCCCAGAGCACAAACACCGTGGGCTGGASAGAGAAAAACAAGCAGGGTGGGACTGCAGGGGCTAAAGCTGGGATGGGACAATGAACTGCAAGGTGCAAATGGAGCAGAACTGATCCCAGGGACAGACCCCGTGCCYGCTGGTGCATTTTGGGGCCATTTTGGTTCATSYTGGGTGCAGCCCTGGCTGGGCTCTTGTGCTGCCCAGGGTGGATCCATGGAGGAGATCCTTTGAATCAATCCCTGCTTTATTCTGGGACTCTGCCCAGCCTCTGCTCCAGGGCAGCCTGCACAGGGCATCAGCTGGATAATGATGGAGGTACAGAACCTTGGGAATTGTCAGTGGGATGTCACCTACAGAGAACAGGATGAACTTGTGGGTGAATGCATCTTTCCATGGCTGGTACAAGATGGGCCCRGTGAAGGCCTGTCACAAACACTCTGGCATTTCTGGAGTGCAAAGCCAGGCTGGGAGCAGGATGTTCCCAGATCAGGGATCCCAGAGAGCAGAAAGGTTTGAGGGGGATTTAAGTGCAGAAGATGTTTAATGCACAAGCAGCACGTGCTCCCCTAAAAGTCTCAGTGCCACACTGTGATGCCCCYCTTGTTAGGAGAATAAACAAAAGTGATGCTGAGTGCAGCCATGAGGACCCAAATGGGGTGAATCAAACCCAGTGAGGGTCACAAGCTCAGCAGGAGAGACACAAATTGTATTTTCAGTCCTTTTCCTGTGCAAAAGGTTAGGGTGTTCCTCAAGGCTGTGGACAGTGTGGGTTTGAGGGCAGCGCTGCACAGAGGTTTCTTACTACATACCCTAAAGACTGAGATGATTATGAAAGTTATTTGAGGCACTATTTTTAAAATAAAGCAATTCAACTGCTTTTTCTGCTATCATGGGAATAGGGATGGGCAGAGCCTCCCCACCAGACTGACCAGCTCAGGTTGGGTGACTCAAACCAGGAGCGTTTTGCTTTTGCAACTTGGCTTAGGTAGAAGGGAAGTGCTGAAATGATTGGAGTGGTGATGGTTTTGTGAGAAAAGAGAATTTATGGCTCCTGGGGGTTTTTAAATTGAACTAAAAATACGGTACTTTTCTATCATACCAAATTTTGTACCAAGTTCTGTATCAGTTTATTTTAAGATTTTATCCCATTTATCTACCTAGACTGTAACTTCTCTGGGCAAAGTCTGTGTTGATRAAGGTATGCATGAAAAAGTCAGTGCTTCAGCTGCATTCTCATGCACAAAGAATGCAGCAGAACTCACATTCACAGACACCAAAGTTTTCTTCCTCATCAAACAAAACTCCCTCCTACAGTATGCAGCTGTTTCAGTTCATGATTACAGCTGGGTTTTCTTCTAAAGCTAAAATCTGCTTTAAAATTGTACAGAAATTTCACTTATGAGTCTACTTTACTGCCTTTCACATACAAGCTAAATATCCCAGAAGAAAATTTCATCAAAACATCAGCAACCTTTAAACCGTATTTCAAAAGACATGGTCTTTGCCATTAAATCTTTTTCTTTTCACCCACAAAACTGCATTATGCAAACTTGGGAAGTGTATGAGATAGTTTATTGTCATTATTGGTGTTCTGTATGAGTGCTAACGACCTTGCATAAAGCAGACATAAATTATTTTCACATATCATCCCTGGAGTAGCTTTATGGAAATGCACAGAGTGATTGTGTACCGAGCTCTTCAATTAAATGCCAGAGAAAAAGTGACTTTGGTATGGTTTTGCCATTTGATTTCATGGGATGATCCCATTCCCCAAAGTGACAGTAACCTACTTTTATGCTAAAGGGCAGTGGTTTGAAGGACCATATCAAAAATCTGTGCCTGTTGTAGCTAGCATTTAATTTCAACTCAATTAAATTGCAATTTGACTGGGGAGACACAAATTTTAAATATTCAAATGCAAGCATTCAAAGACAGTATTTTCATCTAAAAGGACGAAACGGAATCTTTTGTGCAAAATCTTAAATTCTGTATCAAACCACAGGCCATGTTCATGTTGGTCTTCTCACAGCACACAGGATGTGTATGAGATATGCAGGAAATGTTTAAAAACGTGAGTYGGTTTGATGTGGACAAACTGCCAGGAATGTGGTACACACACCCCCCTACTCAGTTTTGCAGTTATTCCCAAACCAGTGTATGTAATGAGGAAAAGGCAGTTTTACACAGGCACTCTGTAGGCTAAAATTAAAACAGATATATCTGGAAATGTGTCTGTTTGTGGAGGGATCAGGTTTTGTTGCGACTTTTGGATCCAGATGTGAATTTTGGAGCTGGAGCATTCCCAGCTGCCATCCTGGCTTTGACCATTTGCTGTCCTCTCACTTGAGTGCTCGATTTAAAACTGGCTCCARTGGCACACCTGATGTTCCCAGAGAAGCCTTCTGGAACTAACGTGCTGTGCTGGAAGGATTCTCAAACAACTCCATGAAATGCAACACAATGGAGGAACATGTGTGCATCCTGTTTGTGCAACTTCAGCTTCCCCAGGTGCTCCTGGATTAAATTCTCTCATCTTCAGCAGTTTTTGTTCAAAAAAAACCCAAACCAAACCTCCCCAGATTTTCTATATTGAGTAATAAATATGTAACAACTGGATATATATTACTTTAATTGTTTCATATCTCAGGGTCAACAAGAAACATTAGAAAATAGTTGCACTTTTTGTTTGCAACAGATTTGTTGAGGTCTGCTCACAAGAAAGTTAGTTTTCCTTCAAGAACTCCTCTTTTGTCCTCTTAGTTTGAAGGAGAGCTGCCTTCCTCTGGGAAATAACACCTGGGCTGACAAAAAGGATTGTGCAAGCAGCCTGTGAGCTTCACTAGCTCAAGCTGCTGCTTGTGACAACATGGAATTAAAGCCAGGGCTGCTCTTGGCCTGGGAATTGGAGCATGGATGGACTCCAAGCAGGGCAGCACTTCCTTCAAAGCCCATTTCACAGAGATAGCCGAGCTCCAAAGACAGACACACCGTGTGGGCTTTGGAGCAATTCCCCAAGCCAGCCAGCCCTGGCCAAGGTTTCCACTTCAGCCTGACACAATGGCTCACAGTGTTCCCTGTGCCAGCTCCCACCGGCCAAGAAATGCACACTGAATTTCATCATAAGGAAAATAAAACTGGGATCATTTAATTTGACATCGATTTCTCCCGAATCCGTAGCTCAGCAATTGCACAGTGCAGTGACTGAGCAGCTCCTCCAAGCTCGGGCTTTTTCTGTGTGTAAGGAATAAAATCACAAGCTTGGAAGAGTTTCCCCCTTTCTTGTTGCCCACCACATAGGGAAAATACGGGGAATTGTTATCTTTGGCCTCCGTATGACAGTATGAAAGTGATGCATATAAAATACGTGTTGACAGAAAGCTGAAGTGCCCTGCTCTTTTCTTTTTGATCATCTCCACTTTAAATAGCTTCAACTCTGTGTAATTCTTCCTTTCCATCTAATTTGCGAAGAAGAAATGAAGACAACTGTTTCCAAAGATAAACTTAAGGAATTAAAATTATATTGTTCTTTAGTTCCTTGCTCCTATGCTGGTAAATTAATTCATAAATGGAAATATTAATTCTTACGATGAAAATATATCCTATAATTGCCCTGCTTAATAGATAAAGAACCATGAGAAAGACAAAGCAAAATAATGAATTAAGGAAAATTAGAGTTTTCATTTTGGGCATGAAGTTTTGAGTTGCAAATGAAGATAAGAAAATGAAGCACATTTCCTGTTTATGTTACCGAGATTCTCATTAAGGTGTCTCCTCTTTGACCTRTGTTGTTATGAGAAAGAAGCTAAGGCAAGCAAGCTTATCCTAATGAGAGGCAAGAATATCCCTGCTTTTTCACAATTAGAATAGATGTACTGGGGAGCCAGATGGGGCCTTTAAAATTTTCCACAATTATATGCCTGCTGCAGATAATGGCAAAGACCTCACTGGCTATGTTAAGGCAACACTTAAATGAACAGATTAGCAAATTTCTGGTTTTTAGCTTCATTTTTCCTCCTTTCGTTGTGTTTTGATGTTTAGTGAGTTCTGGGGAAGAGAGAAGAGGGGGGAAAGAGGTGATTTACTGGAATGTTTTCATTTCAAATGATAAATTTCATACAGCATAACTAGAAACAGTTTTTTACTCGATAAAAGGCGAGCTGAATGAATTACAAAAAAAAGGCAAGCCTGTGGTGGCTTTCATAAGCATCAAAAAATTCTGTCATTTTTATCTAACTGAAACACCAGTGTCCTTGRTACTTCCACAATCTTGGATGTTGCTTCTCTGCTTATAATCCCCCTGCTTTCCTCACATGTCCCAGGGCCCTGGCTCTGCCACAGCAGCTCCTCCAAAMCAAATCATTCCTGGGTTTCACATCTTTCTCTCTGCTGAGAGCCTTTGGGCTGCCTGTGGCTCTGTACATCTGCTTCTTGCTGATTTAAGAATGCCCTTTTTTCTTCTTTTCCTGGGTTGGTTTAGTTGTGATGTTTCTAAAGATTCTGGGACAGAGTGACAACAGGAGTCAGAGATGTGCTCAAATTCACTGTTGTGGTTCAGTGGCTTCAGAGGGACCTGAGATCTGGTAATCTCCAAAAATCACACTCCTTCATGACACCTGACACTGGGTGTTACCAATGAGGTGAACAGAGACTGACTGAGCAYTGCTGAATTGTGCTGTTTAGTGTAGTTCAAGAATTTATTTCCAAACCCTTCACTTGTCCTTTTCTTGGAAAGCCCCTGTCAAGAACAGGAGTGAATTTGAGTGAGTTTGGATGACCATGAGGAGGAGAAAACTTCAYTGAGTCTGTCTCAATACAAGTACAGTGGAAGGTAGAGAAAAGCTGCTTCAAAATTTAAATCCAGTTGTGCTTCACTTGATTTAAATCTGAAGATAATCAGAAGCAAATAACCAATCCCTGCCTTAAACCTCCCTGTGGTATCTGGACCATGGGTTTATTTAACTGCACTGACTGCTGAAAACAGTCATTCAGGAAAGCCTATTTTGGCACCATAAACAAAGTCCAATTATTTCATCTTTACCRTGGCACCCAGCAAAATTACCAATAAATAAAACAACTGGCAAGGCTTTAAGATCCATGAGAGTATCCAGCAGCGTGACAAACAAAACAATCGAGTTACAACTGTTATAAAGTGGGTAATAGACACAGTGGGCCCAATTTTCCCAACTTTACAATAATTTGAAAAGCCCTGCAGAGCTCTTTTCACTTGTTCATCTTACTTCCTTCACTGGGGCTCATAATTAATTTAAACCGTGCAATTCACCAACAGTTGTTCCATTGTATTGTCAGCTTGGTGGACTTTTAAAACTGTAGGAGCACTTATTGGAAACAAGGATGGAAAAACTGAAATTGTGGTTGCATCTACCTTGGCTGCTTGCATTGAATTAGCATTGTTCAAGGGGTGCACACAAGAACAGTGTCTCCTGAATGTGGAGAAGGTCTGTTTGCACAAAGTCCACAGCAATGACTCCACAAAAATTTAAACTTCTGAAGGATGGGTGTGATCTTGAGGTGATGGAGATGCAAAGATTGCCGCCTGGCACGGCCCTGAGCAGCGCAGCCCCTCTCAGGGACAGGCAAACTGGGCTGGATGGGAGCTTATAGACAAGAAGTTATTGACAGTCAGCTGATGAATGGGAACTCATTAAGCCGTGGGAATATTATTGCTTGCAATGCTCTGTCCATACAGCTAATCAATTTTCTAAGTGAATGAAACTGCATTAGGGTCGCTTTAATTTCCAATGAGAATGTCGACACAAGCACTTAGTGAAGTTTGACTAATCTATTTAAAAAAAACTTAGATTTGTTTCTCTCAGTAGCTGTAYGTAGGCAACTCTTGGACAGGATCAACACAGCTACTTCAGGATTAACATGCCAAGGAATTCTGCCATTTCTCATTTCTCAAAGTGTATTTCACCTCAGCATCCTCCAGATACAGCTTCAAGCACCCGCCCTCCAAGCTGATGCTGAAGATTTATTTCAAACCCAAAGGGACAGCAGATTTACTTTGTCTTCATGGTAAATGCTTTTATTTTTTCGTTATAGGGCTAGATGGAAGTGACAACAAAGTGAAATTAAAAAGGAAAAGGAAAAAAAAGAAGAAGGTTTAATAAAGACCAATAGTTGTCATATCAAGTAATCCACAGGAAACATGGGAAAAGCAGAGCATTAGCACAGTGTGCCACACAGAAGAAATCTCATGCTGAGTCCAGAGAATTGGAAAGGCACCYTCACCTCCTTGAAGCTGATGGGAATTTTCCCAGTGGCTTAGTGGAGACGGGTTCACACCCACACTGTCTGCGGGGAATGCTTTGCTGCTGAAGCACAGCGTGGCAGCCACCCCAGAAAAACAGCAGCCTGCTGCACCAGGACAGATGCTGACTCAGTCCAAACCCTGCTCTGAGCTCAGTCACTGAGGTTTTGTCATGGCTTTGTACCTGCTCCTGTTTTATCTGCTACATATGTGGGGATGGCACAGAGCTCAGGGGGAGAATCTACTAACAAACACGAAATGGAGATCACAAAATAGCCAGGATGCTGAACAGTGGCAGGACAAGAGGACTCGACACAAATACTAAAGGAAATAAACATTTATTTCCTGCCCTGAAATATTCAGAACAGAATAAAATTATTAAACTTTATTTCATCCCATGAAAAGATAAAATCTTTGAAATGCATCTCCTGTGTTCAAAACACTTCATATACAAACCCAATCATTTTTCTTAATCTAGTTCCTTTCTGTGGAAGCAATTTTACCACTGCCCTGGATGTTCTGGTAGGCAGAAAACCTGGTCAGGGATAAAAAAAMCCCTTTATTGTACTGACTGTTAAGGGAGCCTCAAAACATGATGTGGCCGCTGTCCTGACTTATGCCTCGAGTTACCTGTCCTGCTGGTTTAACATGGATTTGTCTAACAAAAGTGTCAGATTATTTTAACTACTAACCAGCCTCCAAGGAGTAATTACAGCAACAAAAGAAGCAATCACCTGAACACAACTGGGAATCTCTTATCTCTTACTGGTCACCCCAATGGCCCAAATAAACCACAGCAAAGGCCCTGATTAGTTCTGGAACTGATGGTTCAGCTCACAATAAAGCTTTTAACCCTCAACAACAGATTTGGTGCACCACAGTGAAGAATTCTTTGTACTTGTTTGAGAAATTTGTGTACGCAGGAACAGCTGAGTACAAAAAGCTCAGAGTTTTGAAGTGGTTCTCAGCCAGTTACAGATTTTCTGCACTCCAAGGGGGCACTGTCCTGAAAGGACTGTGAGGAGCCACGGGCACAGGAAGGGTTTTCCTGGGAATAATCCCCTTGCAAAGGAGCTGCAGTATGAAACTCTAGTGAGTGCCCTTCCCCAGCTCCTCTCCAGAGCTGTCTCCATGGAATCCATCTCAGCAACCTGGTCATGGCTCCATGTGAGACAGGCCAAGAGGTGAAGGAGGGAGGGTGAACCCCTTCTGTCCAGGGGGATTGTCAACCATATACAAAGAGTATTCAAATGATCTCATTAGCCAACAATCCTGCTTCCAAAGATCTTTTCAGATTCCCACAGAAAGACAATTCCTGTTAGCCTGGCATAATTTCCATCTGATATTTTTTTTCTTAAAAAGAACTGTGCRCTGTTGGCTGCAAGCTTTTCATGATTATCTGGGAGTAAATACCGTAAATTTGGGGCTCAGCAATGTTTTTACTTCTAGTAGTTTCTTTTGATTATTTCTCACATGAGAAAAGGTATCTAATTCTAGAAAATAGCTGCAATATATTTCATACCGTGCAGGAAATCAGCCTGCACCTAACTCAACACAGGCATGAGAGGGAGTCAGATATTATGGAAGGGAAAAACAAATAAATTGTTTTTAGAGTCTTCCAGCTCCATTGCCCTCTTGCTGTTTTGGATGCTGAAGAGCCATCCATCTCTGCATGTCTACAGCCAGAGCTCATCCCTTTCCCAGGGAAGCCAATGCCATTGATTAGGAGGAGAAGTGCCTAGTTAGGCACCTATCCATTCTGGAGKAGGGAGAGACCTGCCCATGTGTTACAGCCTCATCTCCAGTGCTACAAACTGACCCTGCTTTGCCTGAATTAATGGCCACAGACACATCGATCCCATGGCAGAAAGGTCACACTCCCCAAGGCCAGACACATAAAGGAGAAAAATGAAGATGAAGAGSTTCACTCTTCAAGTGAGTGTTCTGTCTGCTGAGCTGCTCAGCATCTCTCCAGAACTCTCTGTCTGCATCCAGGCCTGGGAGCTCAGATTTGCCTGAGCTGCAATATCCCAGTTTACACAGCCCAGTCTGCAGCATCCCAACCTTTACAAGGCTCGCTGTGATTACAGCAAAGCCATGTTTTAATCACAAAGAATGTCACCTTCATGTTAAAGCCATCCAGACAGTTTTCAGCAGATGTGGTTCAGCAGGGTCCTCTGAGGCTGAAGTGAGCCCATGGTGTTATCATTGTTTTATACTGAATGAAGAGAGAAACTAATTCACTGTCCTTTTGTGCTGGGAATAGAATAATGCATGTGATTTTCCACTTTGAAAAGATATTTAATAATCCCATTTAATGTTGAGTTAAACATTTCATTGTTTGCCATGACTAATCCACAGATTTGAAGGGAAAATTCCACTTTAAAGTGTAATGGAGCTTCTCTGCTCCTTCACTTTTGAATTAGTACTAACACAATTTTAAAAATAAGTACCAATTTGTGGAGATATTTTGCAGCACGTGTCCTAACACACTTATCCTAAGTGCAGTTAAATAGAGGGTGCTTTGGATAACAAATGCAAATTCAGTAAAACCAGTGCAATCTTCACACAGAGAAACCTTCTAATTAAATGAATAAACTTATTCTGAAAGATGTTCAATGAAGGATGCAGAATAGGATTATTCTACTCCATCAAGCACCCTTTTGATGTTTAATGAAACTACAACACCAGGTAAATTATGGGTTTGTGTTCACTGCACACTTTTTAATGGGATTATAAAGAAAAATCCAATATATTATAAGTGGGTTAAATATATTTTTATATCTCTGTCTGGAGAGGCAACCTCCAGAATGATCATTTAGAAATACCCAGCTGACTACTGGAAAATATTGAAAGAAACACACTGTTATTAAAACACAGAAACCACAGAACTGTTGCTACTTTCAATCTGTCATGGCCAGTGAATWCAATATAAAAATATGTAAATATTTATGGGTGCACAGTAATGACCTATAATAACAAATTCCATTACAGTATTTTTAAAGAAATACAACTGCCATAGCCATTTTT
>JACDOX010000045.1:510279-575955 GCA_014549065.1 Cardinalis cardinalis | reverse complement strand
GGCAGGGATGCTCTGCTGTGTTTGGTTGGCCATGATCACCACCTTGTCCTGAGCAAAAGTTACACTGGCCAAAGTGGGCCAGCACCCAGCTTAGCTTTAAACCAAACATTTCATCACCCTCATTCTGCCCAAAGGAGGGSCCCAGCCCAGGGTGGGTGGGAGCAGGACCCATTCATCTGGCACCTCCTGCAAGGCAGGCACTCTGCTGCAAGACAGAGTCTTTAAATCCTGGCCAAATGGCTAAATCACTCCTCCTCCTCTTGTCAGTGCTTGCTTTTGTGGAAAGACAAGTTGTCTGGGGAGGGCTGGATGCACATCTCAGCAGTCTGAGTTGGACACAAACTGATGGCAAACTGCAGTGCAGATGAGCTGCTGCCACCCCGGCTCTGCCAGCTGGGCAGCAGCTCCAGCAGCAGAGGAGGGCCAGAGGGAAAAGCAGGATTTGAACACCACAGAATCCATCTTGCAGTTTCTCCTGAGATTTTGGTGTTTGATGGCTCCAAAGCATCACAGACTCCTGGGAGTTCTGACTGGAGACAGACAAATGGGCATTTTCAGGCACAGATTTGTGGAATTTGGAGAAAATTTAAGTTCACTTGCTTCTGAAACCTCCATAGCTAAAACCACTATTTGTTTGATAGCCAGGTGACATAAATTGAGTCCCTGTATTCAGCAGTTGCATTTTTGATAAAGATTTTTCTCTTACTCAGAGACTTTGAGTCATTGATGACACCAGTTCCAATGCTAAAAGCATCTTCATACAATAAAACTTGTACCTCAGGGAAAAGAAGAAGAGTCTTTATCACTGAATCAACAGGAAAAAAATGGTTACCAGGCTTGGAAATACTGGGAAAGAATATTTTTTTCGTAAAAATAACAAGGTTATGCTTCAGCCTCACTCACTGCTCACTCCATGGACTTGCTGCTGTCTCTGAARGAGACCCCTGCCTAAAACAGGTCTTGAGCCTTAGCTCATGTAAAGCACTAAAGGAACATCAGATGCTGYAATAATGCCAGAAAACAAAACTACAAGTAATTTCAATTGAAATAATGAAATGGAAGCTGCTCACTTTGACTCTTTGTTCAAAGTTGGTGAGTTTTGGTAGGCTTTGGTTGAGGCATTAGCACCTGTGAAGTGGATGAGGTTGAGAAGAAGGCGCTCAGTGTTTTGTTGGACTGACACGCACAGACACAGACACACAGACACACAGACACACAGACACACAGACACACAGACACCTCTGCAGGTCTGGTGACACCTTTGGCTCTCGCTGTCTCCCTCAGCTTTGGCTGTGGTTCCACCCAGCTGCTGGCTGTGTGTCCATCCCTCAGCCTGGCTCCCTCCTGCATTTCCCACTGCCCCTCCAGTGCGGCCAGCTCAAGCAGCAGGCTCTGAACTGGGCCACCCCAGTGCTGCCACACGTCCCATTCTGTCACCCTCTCCAGAGGACGCTGATGCTGGCAGGCAGAGAGGCTTTAGGGGAACAGCTGGAGGTGCTCYTGTCTGGGGCCAGGGCAGCCGAACCTGCCAAAGCTCCCCAGGCAGAGCACACAGCTCACACATTCAGCTGCCCTACCTGAGGATCACCAAACTGCTGCTTTAAACACAAAGCATCAGCCTGGATGAGACTGATTGAAGAAGAATGCAAGTAACAACCATAACAGCTGAGTGCTTCCATAGAAAGCACGCTGCTAACACAATTTAGGGAAAATACAGGATGCCTAAACTTTGCACGTAATTTAATAATATTCTTCAGGATAAAGAAAAAGAAAAAAGATGTTATCTGCTCTCTTGATAAATGCTTCAAACTTACAGAGATCTGATCTTCATCTGGTTTAACTCAGAGTGACTTCACTTAAAGTCAGAGGAGCCATGAAAGTCAACAGCAGATGAAGAGCTGGCCCTAGTTTGCTATTCACTAATCTTCAGGGAAATAGTAAGATTAAGGACAGAATAATTTCTTTCTCCAAGATAAGGAAATATAATATCCCTAGAATACCTCTTATCTACCCTCCAATTCAATCTGGAAAGTCTTTCTTTTTTTCCAAGCTTTCTGTAGAATTTCTGTTCCACAAGCACAGCCCTTCCAAGTTTACTGGCATTTTTAATGTGTTAAAGTTGTCACTCCATTTTTGGCCACAGCTCTCTCTTTTCCTGAGTCCTCTCAAAAAATTAAAAACCTGTTCTTTTCCTGCTCCTTCCACTCTTCAGAGAAATGTTTCCATTTTTTGTGGATGGAAATGTTTGCTCCACTTACAATCCCCTTGAGCCTCTCTGTGGTGTTCCAGGTTCTGAGCTCSTCAGTGAGTGTGTGGGACAGGGCAAACCAGTGTGTGTGAGCTGAGATCTCAGCATYGCTTGCTCCGTGGCAATTCTCATCACCACCACAGCTCCTTTATGGTATAAAAGCAAACTGCATTCCAGATAAATGCAGAAGCACGTCTGTCCAGCATTCCTGGGGCTGTGGTGCCATCTAGTGAGTTAGCTACAATACTCTGTGTGTCCATTTTTGCACAAAACCAAATTATGTTTATTTTTAAACATAATAATAAATATACTGCTGTCCTCTGGCAAAATTCCATCAACAGAGTAATCAAATCAAATAAAATTTTTACCCAAACAGTGCCCTGTAGCATTGCATTCCCAAGGCACTGGGGCTGCAAGGGATTTAACATTCCACTGAAAATATAAAACTTGAATCTTTGATAAAGTCATTCCAAGCAGAAACAAAGGTGCTTTAGTTGGTGGTATCCAGCTTGTAGACTAAACACATCCCTTGTATAATCTGTCTTAAAAAGCTCTTTACACTATTTGCCACACTGGCAAAGGGATGTGTAAGGGCCTGTTACCTGCCTTGAGTATTTCCTTGAAATYTCAAGTCCTGCAGAGCTTCTTTGTAGCAGATGCTCAAAACCMCCAAGAAAAGTGACTCAGTTTGAAGCCAAAGGCTTCAAATTGGAAATTTTCCGTTTAACCCTTCCTGTGCCTCCAGGTGGGACATATGATTTCTTTCTTTAGGTCTTCACCTCCTTCAGGTGAGCTCACTCTGAGCCACATCTGGGGCCTGTTAGGGGACCCCAAGACACACCCAAGGAGTTTTTAGTGTTCCCCTGCAGCCTCTGAGCACCTTCCACAGCCCAGTAGCTCCATGTCCAGCTCCCRGCCAGCCCAGCCTCTCTCCACTGCACAGAAATGAAAAACCAGTGCCCAGCTGTCCTGTTTGATCCTGGTTATCATCAGCCTCCAGCTCACACAGTTTAGGAGAGCCAGTAAAACCACACAGGCATTGTTCAAGGCTCCATCATTGTGTCGTCTTTGACTTAAAACTCCCGTAAAAAATACCGCGCCATCAAAAGGGTTCTTTTGTCTCWCGTGTTCCCATCTCACCTCTGCTATTGCTGCTCTTTATGGAACTGTAAAAAGCAGCCCAGACCTACAAAACAGCTCTCCCATGTGATGGCTGGGACAGCTGCAGACAGCTTCCACTCAAGAGATTGCCAATCACAGATCCGATCCCAAATCTGCTCATGAACATCTTCTCACCCATCGCACAGGGGTCTGCAGCAGGCCTAACACCAAAGGTGTTGTTTATTAAGTTAAATTCTGTTTTGGATGATATTTTGGATGATATTTGGATGATATCTTGGCATAGTTGATACCTCAGTTTCCATTGTGTGCAAACAGATGAAGTTAATATTTTACAATAGCTTTACGTAGAGATTGGAAATCTGACTTAAGTTATTCCTASTGCTGCTTGACTTCATTGAAGGAAATTGGTATTAAATTGTTGGATATATTTATGTGTCCACATTTGTTAGTACTTTAGTCTGTCTGAAGTACCTGCAACCTCCCATACTTCATTCTCACCATTAATTAAAACTTTTCCAAGCTTAACACACCCAGGAAGGAGGACTGGGGAGCAAGCGTTGTGTAAGAGATGAACTCATATAAAATCCAAATGTGATTTAATTAGTTGATAATGGATCATTAATTACAAAGCTAGCGAAATGAAACACATTGTTGTGGAAACACATAATGGAACTATTGAGAAAGAATGGATTTGTTTTTACTGAGTACTTGTCTGCTAAGAAAACCACCTGTGCAAATAACCGGCTCAAATCAGATGACAAGCAGATTTTTTATTGCTCAAGAAAGATTTGGGTTTCCATGACAACGCACCCAGGTCAAAACAGCAAATTATACATTTTTCTGCAATAAACATCTCATTTAYTCTAAAAGGTTTAACATCCAGGTTTATAACGTGTCTAAAGTATATTTATTAGCTAGGAATTATTTAATGCAGCAGCTTCTGCCCAGAAATGGCTGTCCAGTGACTGGGGATTCAGCTCCAAGTGTATGGGATCTATCCTAAGCCTTCTGGCATTTTAAACAAATGTTGTAATGCTGTTTGGCTTATAGTAACCTACTGTAAGCTCTGGGGAGAACTAAGCAAACATTTTAAATGTTATACAAAAATTTTTATTTAATTGAATTCAAGCATTTATAAAATTATATTAAATTAGGTCATATTCATAGGTTATCCAGTATTTAACATTTTCACCAGTAATTGCCTATCCATCTAATTTAAAATTTAATGACATTATTTAAGAAAAAGGTTTTCTTGATCTGAGGGCAAGTATGCTTTATTTATAGGCCCTTTCTTCGAGGGAGAATGGAAAGTACAAATGTRTTACTCATTAAGGGCCACGTTGTTACGTGGCTGCATGACTGAATCACTGCTTCCCCAGGGTGCCTGACCAAAAACTGCTGCAGTCAGCACAAGCAGGAGAAGAAGAGGTGTTCTCCTCTCCAGCCTTCTGAATCGAGAAAGCCATGAGTAAATCTCCCAAATAATGAGGGGTTCCATCCACCAGAGCTGCCTGAAGTGGCTCTGAGCTCTGATGGAATTTTACCTCGGCCAGGGAAACAAAGAGCAGGGGACAGGCCCCAGGCTGGAGCCCAGCTTTGCTTCAGGCGTGACACTGTGCCATTGAAATGCTGTTCTAAAAAATCCTCTCCTTCTCAAAACACTCCACATCCCACAGGGAGGAGAAGGAGAAGGAGAAGGAGAAGGAGAAGGAGAAGGAGAAGGAGAAGGAGAAGGAGAAGGAGAAGGAGAAGGAGAAGGAGAAGGAGAAGGAGNAGAAGGAGAAGGAGAAGGAGAAGGAGAAGGAGAAGGAGAAGGAGAAGGAGAAGGAGAAGGAGAAGGAGAAGGAGAAGGAGAAGGAGAAGGAGAAGAAGGAGAAGGAGCCTCCTCAGTGTCCAGCAAACATTTCCAGGTCCCTTTTAGCCTGAAATGCAGCTTGTACAAATGTGCTCTCGTCTCCTTCTCAAAACTTGTCAAACCCCTGAAGTTTCTGGTGTGCTGGGAAGCCTGGCAGATGCACCCGCTGTCCTGAGAGCTCCTGGGGACTCCTCAGAGCACATTTTGCTCTGGGGAATCCACAGCATGTCCAATTACAGCCTGGTGGATGGGTCACAGAGATATAGGGCTGGGGCTCATGTGGGAGAGGGAAACAAAGGAAAATCCTTGGGGAAAAATGGCTTTAATTTATAGAGAAATGGCTTGATTAGCGTTTCTGGGCACAGAACAACTWGTTTTCTTTCATGGGATCAGCCCAGGCTAGATGGCAGAACACAGCTCCTTCCACCTGGAGTGATCACAGTGACAATATTTGTTATTGTGMTATTTTATGAAAAATCCCTTCGGCCAGGATTTTTCTCCTGAGAAGCYGAGAAGCCTCAGGAAAGAAATGTARACAATTAAAAATAATTCTCTGATTGCTTGGAAWGTGCTTTGGTGGTTGCTTAYCAACAGTTGCATCTCTGATTGGTTCCATGTGAATTGTTTTTACTTAATGACCAATCCCAGTCCAGCTGTGTCGGACTCTCTAGTTTGTCACGGGATTTTATTACTCATTCTTGTCCAGCCTTCTGATGTCTCCTTTCTCTTTCTTTAGTATAATTTTAGTATAGAATAGAATAGAATAGAATAGAATAGAATAGAATAGAATAGAATAGAATAGAATAGAATAGAATAGAATAGAATAGTAAATCAGCCTTCTGAAAACTTAGAGTCAAATTATCATCTCTCACCTCATCCTGGGGACCCTCACAACACCGCAAGAAATATTGACTCCTTAACCAGAGACCACTTCTTGAGAGCAGCATTTCTTTCACCAAGATTTTCTCCTTGTTTCAGTCTGAGCTGTGTTCAGCAAGGGGTTGAGGCAGGGAGAGCGAGTGCTGCAGCTCCAGCCTTGTCTGGGGTGTGAGGGCACTGCCGTGGGCACACAGCTGATCTCTGGTGGCATTTATGTGACATGCAGGGCTTTTCCCTGCATGATCTAAGCTGGGGCTGAGGCTGGGGCAGCTCAGAGGAGAATTGGCGCAGCAGCAGCAGGAGAGGCAGGGACTGGACTCCAGGCACAGCTCCAGAGAGCCTGGGCTGGGCTGGAGCACTATGGAGGTGCTTAGCAGGGTTTTATGGTCACTTTGGAAAAGAAAGTGCAATAATCACCCTCGAGTCTGGAATTCAAAGGTGGATTGTTGTGTTGTGAGGGAAAATAGGCAGCTGGATCAAACACCTTTTAATGCATGAAATTTTTTTGAAAAGACTCTCTGAAGATAGCCTGGGTCTGCTCTGTTCCTTTTTTCTAAACTTCCAATTGAAAGAAAGGCTTTTTCCTGTTTCAGTAAGAGTACATAAATACAAGTCATACCCCCCCTGAGACTTCTTTAGAACAAAACCTGAATATAAAATTCTTGATAAAAGGAGAAGTTTGCTTTACATAATTCTGCTCCCAACATCCACAACTCCCAGGTGGATTAAGAATAACAAAGTAAAGCTTAAAAGGTGAGGCTGAGAAAGAAACAGTGAAAAACAAGGGCTGGTGGAACTTAGGAAAATCCCAGCATGTTCAAACAGCAGACATGCTGCTTCCCATCCTCAGAGCACAGCCTTTAACGTGAACAGCCCTYGCAGCAGTCACTGGGAAGTGTGGAAGGAGTTTAGGGGATTAGCTGTGCCCTGCCCACACCTCTGGTCCCACCTATAGAAACATTGCACAAACCAGTGCGGGGAGCATTTCCTCACCCTCCTCCTGTCTTTGATTAATATCTGCAGCCAATGTGCTAATTACTATTCAAAATAAAGGCTAGATTCTGTGAGAACTGACATGCAAATCATCAGAAGAACCAAAACATTTCTATATCCTGCCAGCTTCCAGGACTGACACCAACCTGGGGCAGTGGATTTGGCACATTCCACGTGCCTTGGTTTGSTTTGGGGCGCTGCTGGGCAGTTTGTGGTCACTGTCCCCTTGCAGGGACCAGGCAGGCACTAGATGGCTCCCGAGTGACAGCCTTGGTTTGTTTAGAAATCCGGCTTTCTAATGATACCTTCCCTTCCTGCCTTAGACATTTGTCCAAAAATCTCAGTTCCCTTCTCACAGACTTTTTYTTACAATTCAGCTTTGCCTTCCCAGGCACTGTGGAGTTTGCTGYTTCTTGAAGTGAATGGGATAAAGCAGGGCTGCCCTGGGTTTGTGGCAGTCTGGGACTGCCAGGGCTGCCCTCCCACAGCTGTGGAAGGATTTCCTGGCTCTGAGTCCTGCAGAACTGGGTTAGCTCAGCTGGGAGCCAGCTCCACTGGCACCAACTGGCTCCCTTGGCTGGTCATGTCTCTCCAGAAGTGACTTTCATGTTGCTTTTCCTGGGGAAGCAYGTCTGGTCCTTCTGAGAATGTGACAACACTCTCACCCTTTCCCAAGGCAAACAGCTACTGTCAAAATCAGCTTTTCAAAAGAAATGGGCTTTGTAAACAACAGAATGCTCTTGAAATCCTCTCCCTGTTGTGATGTGGTGACCACACAGGAGTGCAACTGCTCCCAGCAGCCCAGCTCCGAGTTCCACAGAAAATCTGCACTCTGAGAGCTTTAGTAGCCTTTCTCCAGTAAACAGAAATAAACAGAAACCTAATTTCCTCCCTGAAAAGAGACAGAGGAGCACACTTTCTAAACATGGCACGCACTCAGGATCCCAAGGTAAAGCTTTCCACATGGTGAGCCTGTCATGGGAAACRAGGTCAGTTTGCCTGTCACTGGATTTGTGTTCAGTGGCTTGGACACAGACACTGGTAATGTGGAAATGCTGGGGAGTCCAAACCCAATGATGGGTTTTAGATGTCAGTACAATTGTCTGGGTATTATAACACTGAGAACACTGAAGTTTCTGGCCCATTTAATGGTGGCTGAGTGACAAGGGCTGGCYTTGGGAGCTTTTCAGGACATCATGGGTGTTACCCAAATTCCCATTCTCCACTCTGCTGCTGTTTCTCCTGGAAGGAAAGGTGCACGTGTGGGCAGAGGGGTCTCAGGGGTGGGCTGGCAGCAGGACTGCAGGACACTGCCATGAGCTGTTCTGGTCACCTCTGCTCTCAGGAATTGTCTTCTGTAATTGAACAGCTGCCTGGGTGAGGAGAAATGTATCACTGCAGTCTYCTGCAAGTACAATCATCACTAAAAGTCCTTCTGGATGTGTGAAAAGGGTCTAATTAAGGTCACCTCAACAGTCTTGAAGCCCTTTGCTGAGATGGGACCTACTGAGCCCTGCAGTGCGCCCAGCTGGACTGCTCAGGAAGAACAAAGCCCAAACTCAGCCCATTAACAGCAAACATTGGGGAATTACCATGAGCACACAGTGGAGGCACAGTGTAGAAAATATCAATTCCTATTGAGTTCCTCACTTTCCCACTCCCTGTTAGTGAAACAGTTCACAGAACTCCAGCAGAGAAGTTGAAGAAAGAACAGTGGCAGCTCCTTGTGCATATTAAATAGATTTCCTGAGTCCATCCTCCACATCAGATCARGCAATACCAGTGTTTAAAAATTTTTAACCATTTGAGTTTTGAGGGATGAGACAGGGTAAAATGTGGCTGTGCTGCACATTAAACTTATAAAAGCATGGCTCAGTATCCCATCACACACCAGCAGCCTTCCAAACTCAGACAGGAAACACCTGGACCTCTGTGGTCAAACATCACTGGGAGTGCACTGTGCATTTTGGAACAGATCATTTCGAATTGTTAATAAATATTCATCTYCTTGCACTAAAACACTGTGTGTCCCCTGCTATAAACATTGGTGGAGCTAAATTAAATATGTGCAAGGTTAGTCATCTTGACTTTTTTTTTCTCCATTAAAAAAAAAAAATGAACGCTTGACTTCCCCTCCAAGAACATCCAAAGTTTTAATWCCTTTAAACCCCTGAAGATAATTCTGTGGGATATACAATTTAAATATCTCCATTTTGGTTACATTTACTCTTTGTTAACACATTCTTCCATCTTTTCTAAAAGGCTCATTATGGAGCTCCCTAAAATGAAGCCTTTGTTTCCTTTCCTGGGAAAAGCCTTGCACCTTGGCAGAGAGAGCCCTGTGGGCTCACACAGGAGCTCACTGTCACTCCCCTCATGGTCTCAATTTGAAAMACAAATCTGGAGATGTCCCTAATTAATGTGAGAGCCAAAGGGCAAAATGCAAATTGTGTACAAATCCTCAGACCTTTCCTCAGGAAGCTGCACAAAATCCCTGCCTCTGGTTTTGCTGCATTACATTTGAGGTAAAGGGCTCCAGAATCACACTCAAATTGAGATTTCCCAAATTTTAGGATTAATCATTTAATTGTTTCAATCCAGCCCTGAACTGAATGAAGCCCTGAACTTTCTGCTGCTGAAAGAGGCAGAACAGATGATCCAGGTTGGACTCGATTCCAAATCATAACACAGATTTGTTAAAGATAATTATATACAAATCTTGCTTCCATATCCTTATAGTTAGGCAGAATCTTTATAGATAATTTACACAGGTTTGGGGGCTGTTTCAATGTTTCTCTTGCCTCACTATCGTTTTTTAGAGCTTGCTTGCTAATACTGTATTTCCATCTCTTAACAGCTTCCATTGTTTAGATTTAACATAAGCATTCACCAATTTTCTACTGAAATATATTGCCTGTGGAAAATTAATGTATTTTTCTGTCTTTTCTCAAAGCATTTTAATACTCAGGAAAACAAGATATCATAAATCTAAGGAAAGAAAAGCTGCTTTCAATTGAGCAGAAAAAAAATAAAAGGCAAATCTGTTGTGCATGTGTGTCAACAGCTTTGAAAGCTGCGAGTGAAGCACAAAAAGCAATCAGAAAAATCCTACTGCTCATACAGAAAATATTTCCCTTGGTGAGAACTCCACCAGCACTGAAGCAGCCTTAAMACTTGGCTTATTTTCTCTGTCTGTAGCTCCACAAAGAAGACTACTTGTTTCTATTTTCTGAACGTGTTGAAAACTAGAACATGGCAGCTGTAATTCTGCTGCAGAGCTCCCCCAAACAAACAGCAAAACAACCCTGGCCACCTGTTTTGAGCCGACTTCAGCTGTGGAAAATGCCTCTCCAAAGGGAAAGTGTTGGGGAATATTTATGAGACCCTAAAAGCAAGTGGGTTCTARTTGAGGTTTTTCTATAGGCTGTGTTATTTATGAAATATCTGTTGCTTCGACCCCTCTGCCCCAGGGAGGTTGTTTATTTGTGCAGTCATCAGTGCTGGGAAGAGCAGGATTTCTGCACAGGCYGATGCAGGAGGCAGGCAGAGCTGARATTCCAGCCTCAGTTCTTACTGCTGGGCTGTGGGACAGGAGGAGGAGGATGGACCTTCTCCAGACCTACTCCTGATCTTCTCCAGGCCTTCTCCAGACCTTCTCCTGATCTTGTGACTTTCTCCAGACCTTCTCCTGATCTCCTCCCAACCTTCTCCAGACCTCTCCCTGGGCTGGTGGCTCCTGAAGGGACCTGTCAGGCTGAGTGCTGGTGAGAGGGCACAGGATGCTGAGCCAGGGGCAGCGCCCATCCCTGAGCTCCAGCTCTTCTGGAGCCTCCTCAGGTGTGTGAGGCTGGCCAGGCAGGCAGTGCAGCTTTGCCTCTCGAGGGGGTGGGTGACACCTGGAATTTTCAGCCCTTTGGAGTGACACAGACACTGCTCACACACTCCTGCTCCCTCTGAACACTGATCAACCACCCTGTGGAGCGTTCCCTGCATCCTACAGCAGTCCCAAAACTGAGATAAATGGAACCATAAWTAGCACATCTGCTCTGCAAATTGTCTCTGAACCCTCCTCTTTTCTCCCAGAGTGATTTTTTTTGACTGTACCTTCACAGTGCTGTGGATAAATAATGTCCCAACCCCCCTGCCCTCCATCCATCCATTGCCTGAGGAAATCCATGGAGCTGCTCCTCACCACTGCTGCTCCCCACACCCTCCCAGCTATTGCCACACTCAATTTCCTGTCTCCTGTTGACACAAATAAGCTTGCAAAATTGCAGACATTCTGGAAGGCCATTGTGTTCCATAGATATTGGTATTTCCATAAGTATTCAGGCAGTCTGGGATTTAGAGGACACAGAAAACTGCGTGAGACGCCCAAAGTGTTCAAATAAAWAAATAAATTCTGATAGTGAGTGGTTCAAGAGCTTGGAAAGGCCCATGCAAAGCATTCTCTGGAAGTCTGTAAAGTTYTGGCTAGCAGCATTGCCTAACAAACAGGAGGGATGAGTAACAAACTCAGACACTCAGCTAAAGATGGACAGAGAAAGGTGGAAGAGCTTYCTCAGTGGCTGAGCTCTCTTCCCTAAGCTATCTAAACAGAAGCAATTTTCATGTAATAAAGAGATCATAGATCATCTGACATGAAGACTGTTTCAGCTGAGTGGTAGCTAAGCAAATCATCCAGTAGCTTGATTTGTTTTTTTGGCTGATCATGGCCAGTGTGCTGGAAACGAAAAGGAGGAACGGGAGAGGATTATCTCATCCACCTTGAACAGATTTAATAATCCCTCAATATTTATTTTTTTTTTACAACTCCCTGCTCTAATTAGCAAAGAAGGAGAAGCTCTCATCAACCCCAGCCCAGCACCATTCCCTGCCTGTCCCCGCTGCTGGATATTCCCATGTTCCCCATCTGCTGCCAGGCTCGGAGGTGACTTCACCACAGACACTCATGTGCAGGCCAAACCTTTTTCCCTGCAACCTTCCAAACATTCACAGCCTTCCTTGGAACCTAGAGACCTTTCATTTCAGAATGTATTCCAGCTGGGCTGCAGAGCTGGGCTGGGATTTCCTTGCTGGCCCTGCTCGGAGGCCGAGGGGAAGCTCAGGCCTCTCCTGCTYAGGCCTCTCCTGCTGCCATCAATGCCTTGTTTGTCCACAGCTTTTGCCACCAGCCCCGGCACTATGAACACTCTCACTGTTACTGTTTAACTGCAGTAAATCAGTTAAAGACTAACTGTGGTGTTCCGCAGAAATATTTCATTTCATGCAGCCAGACTGGCCTGCAGTCATGGATCTGAGTGCCAGGCTGGAAGGACTATAAAGAACAATGATTTTGGATTTCGCTGTGCATTTCTCTAAACACACACACACAGAGTAAGGAAGAGAAGGACTTTGTGCCTTAGCAAGCTCACATGTGAATACATCTGCCTTTTCAGGTAGAGAAAACAGCCTGCTGGGTCTAAAAAGTCAGCAAGTAGGTATTTTTAATGAAAGATTTCATTGTGCATTTCTCTAGCAAAYGAAAGAGCTAAAAGCAGGCATTATTATGGTAACTCCTGAGTGACCAGTTCAAACAGGGCAAACACGGATGTTAGGATAAACGCCTTTCCAAGAAACCCTCCAGATTCTAAACGGCAGCATTTCATTTTTCCAGGAGCCTCTCAAGTGCGACCGTGCGGATTTTCAGTGGCAGAAATATCCTGCTCACAGCTGATGTTTTGTTTTTTTTCCTCAAGCCAAGTCAGGATAAAACACATAAATATTCTTCCAAGCAGATCACTTATTTCCCAGCTGACATGCATTTTGCATTCCCCTATTTTCACTCTATTTTCCCTACACACACAGTCCATATTGTAATAGGGAAAACAGTTTATATGAGAACACTGGCCTGGCAGAGCTTAAATTCTCCTTGAAAACCTTGAGTAAAAAACTGCGTGGGGCTCTTTTCATTGGAGATTGGAGTATTTTTATTTAATGTGAAGCTGTTAGGGAAGGATTCGACTAAACCAAAGCTTTGTTTGAAAACTGGAGTTTGGCACCAGTTAACTCTAGTTTTTGTTTGTTTTCTTTTTTCCAAAAGACAGATTCAGATTATATCATGGAGACTTTTCCATGCAGAAAAACCCTTAAACTCTGTATCCTTTTGAGATCCAAGGCTTCCTGCAACCAAACTGCCCAGCTTTAGGATACAGAGAGGATGGTAAATCTGTTTTGCATTATTCACCATCTGAATAGGGATAATCCCACTAGAACACGCAGCCATAAAGCAGTGAGGGATGAAAATCAACTCAACTGATAGGTAGGATGTCAGAGGAAAAGGAAAACCCTTGATGCAAAAAACTGGAGAAAATGAGTTTTAAATCCCTGTATGAACAGAACAAACTTCTGACATCTGGAGCATGATTTAATACTCCACCAGGTGCTGCTGCATTTTGTGTTTTCAGAAAAGCATATGACAATCTTGTACAGGATTTTTGCTTTAATTATCAGTGTGTGAAAACAGCATTAAGGAGGTGATCACAGTAAGCCTGAAGCTTTGCTCTGATTAACAAATTAGCCAGTTCTAAACAGATCAAGTAACAGTCAGAAAAGCTGATGACCCTTGAAAGCAGGCTTAAACTTTCATTGGGCCACTTATTACAGACCACTTGCTTTGGATGCAAACCATATCAGGTGTGCCCCCTTGGACCAGAAAATMTCTTTATTAAAAAATGAAAGAGCCCTCGGTTTCCACTGGATGCTTTGAAGTAACAGCAGTTATTCCAAATAAGAGGGATTTTCAGGAACCAAAGAGTCTGTATTTAAAAAGAGATTGCTTACACTGGCATACTCCAATTTAATTAACTCAGATTTATAAGAAGAAAGTCTGTGTTAGTTGCATTTGTAATAGGAAATTAAAAAAAAATAAAAAGAGTTTGTAATGAAATAGAATTTTTAGAAAGGGAAACAGGATTTTAAAAGTCAGCATATCAGAATTATGATGTTGTTGAATGCTGAAGAATTTTTTTTTTTTGTATTGGGGGAGACCCTTTGCAATGTTTTTGCCAAATGCTGAATGACTCTAAAGTGACATTTAYAGGAGCATTTTCCTGGACTCCAGCAGGTGCTGAGTTGGGCAGAGGAACACTGAATAATGAAGCTTCTTGCTTTTATCTCTGTCATTTCTCAAATTTTAAAATACTAAATCCTTCAGCTTCTCCTCAGTCTTCAGAGGTGCTATTTGTCAGGAAGAGAAATGATTTCTGTGCTGGAGTAACTCAGTGTAGCTGAGGACCTGTCTGGAGGATTTACTTGCTCAAAGATAATGTTCTCCTACACACATTTAAACAGGTACAAATTAGGAGGGATCTCACAGGCTAGGTCAGTGCATTTCCTCACAGTTCAGCATTGATGAAGTATTTAACAAACCCTCTAAGTGATTCTATTTGTGGAAAATTCTGTTTGTGAATAATTCATTTTTGGCACAGAGCGAGACCAGGACAGTACAGCAAATGACAGCATGTACTGAGTTTACAGCAGTGTAAATTGTCTGTTCATTAATTATATCATTGATTACAGCTCCCTGTGGGAATGGCATTCCTCCTCTGAAGCTACACCATCATTTGCTGYAGCATTCAGTCATGAGTGGTTTCACCATTAACATGCAGCTCATAATTGCTGCTGGGAGAAAATGTAGGTCCTGACCTTGCAGGTACTTCTGCATGAGTAACTATAAACAAATGTAGTGCACAAAGAGCTCTCTCTGGAAAAGCAGAATGCCTTTCTCCAGGAATTAGAGAGTGGTGTGTCAGTAAAAATCTTTACTAGGAGAGGGTGACATGTGACAGAACCACCAGATKAAAGCTGAAAGCACCCCCAGAGTTCATCTCTGTAGGACACACATTGCAGAATGCACCCTGTGATGGGCAGGCAGCTCAGGGGCATCTGACTTTATTCAGGGGTATRTTTATTCAGAGTCCAGAACATATTTTCTCAATCTCCAGGTTTCAATCTACTACAGGATTTCAGTTCCAAACTATGATCTAGTCTAGCTTGGGAATTTTCATGTGAAGGCTGCTAGTGCATCTGGTTTGATTTGTTTCTAATCAACCACTGTGGACTTTTAAAATGTATTCCCTTGGAAAGTTTAGCTGATATTTTCAAGGAAAACAATAAGGCAAATTCAGCTTTGACATGCACATTTTTTTTGCTTACACAACAAAAACTTTTGCTTTCAAGTCTGTGGTGTTCCAGAGACGCTGGGGAACAGAACTATATTTTCATGCCAAAGTATGCATTTCTGYTGTAAGTGGATTATTTAAAGAAACCTGTCCTGTTAAATGAAAACCTTCAGTGCATCAGTTCATAAATGAACATTGCCAGTATCAAATAAAAAAAATAAATCAGAGTAGTCAACAACAACAAAAAAATTGCAGATCTTTGTATTTTTATCAGCTACTGAAATTACCTGTGGGGAATCTTAATTTTCTGCAAGTCAGATCCATGTCCCAGAGGGTACAGGATCCAAGGAGGCATCAGAGAGCAGGTTTTCAAATTCAGCTTCAGCAGGCACTGCTTACACTTCCTCCTAAACCTGTGTCCCTGTGCTGGGCTCTGATTCTCTGCTGCCTTCTCTGTGTTTTCCCTTGGCTCCAGCATCACTCTGCTGGTTTCCTGCTCTGGGTCATGTCCCAGCTCCCATTTTTGCCTGGATATTTATCTTTCTCCTGGTTGCCCTCCAGCCTCAGTTGACTGCTGTAATTAATGGCTTTGATATCTGCCTTTTTTCATCCCTAGCACTTTCTGGATCACTGAAATACAGCCCTTTGGAATATTTACCCACTTCCCTACCCTCTGGTGGGTGCCTGGCTGCAGAACAYGCACTGCTCAATAGAACTTTCCACACAAAATATGAAATGACTAGGGAGGTTTCCAAAACCAGAGTTTTTCACAGCACCCTTCTGATTATTATATGTTTGAGAGTGGTAAAGATACCTGCAATTGGTCATCCTSGGTAACTTTTCAGATTATTTTTAAGTTACTCACACTTTATCCGCTTTATCMAGGAGGTTGAAATTATAAATTATCCACACTGGATATCTGCTTCAGTTTTGTGGAAAATGAATATAGGGGAAAATATGCTGGTTTGCACACAGGGAGTGTGAGGACATCAGTTGCAAATTGTGCCTGCACAAGCAGGGTCTGGCTGGGGCAGGAGATTTAAACTATGGGGTGCTGTGCCAGGGGAAAGGAACCTGAGGGACACAGAGCATCAGAGAATCATGAAAATTGGAGAAGACAATGATGGGAGAGTTTTGGGGAAAGTGTGACCTGTTTTTTAAAACACTCAAGTATTGCTGCTGGTCACTGAAAAYGAGATTTTTGCAGGTGGCCCCAAGCTGGACACTGTCCATTGTGTCAGTGCCCAGCGTGAGGCTCCTCATCTGGCTGATCTGGAGTGCTGCCACCCCACAGCCTCACAATACACTCCTGTCCCTTCTCTAAACATCCAGAGTTATGATGTAACTCTAAATCCTCCAAGAAATCCCATCTAGGGCTCACAACATGCCAAATTTCCTGTCCCCCACCACGGAATTACTTTTCCCCCCATGTTTCAGGTTCGTCTGGATGGGCAGTTGGGGAGATTAGTTAATGTTTGGGAAAACGCCACAAATGGAGACAACTGTGGCAAAATTAGCAATTCTGTCCTTGCAGCACTGTGTCAGGGACTCAGTCATGTGAAACAGCCACAGAACAATTTGGGGAACACAAAAGTCCTGCAAAGCTGCTCGTCCCAGCCGGGCTGGCCCTTGTGTGCCCTGCAGGGAGCTTGGGGGGACAGTGTGTGATCACAGGCATAGAGAAAAGAACACAGAGCTGCCCTGCCCGTCGGGCCTTTCCATTTAACAATTTACCAATCCTTTAATGCACTTTGGGTGTGTAAAGGAGCACACGGAGCAGCTTCTTGCTGTTTGCTTTAGGAATTCCAAACTGCCCAGCTGCCGCAGCCCTGCACACACAATAACCCCGACAAATTGCTCTGGTTGCTAATCAAGGTGCCAAGGGCCAAGGTCAGAGTTCAGCTCTTTCTGATGTCAAGGGCCTTCCCTGGAGCCCATGTGATGCAGGGCTGCTCTTTAATGCCAGCTCCATTAAGGGCTGCAGCGTTCACGCTCCGCTGGAAGCTGCCTGGGACATTTTGCTTGCACGAGGGGGTGGGTTAAGGCTCCTGCTGGTTAATCCCCACAATGGCCCACTGGCTGCTTTCATGAACTCCACTGGCAAGATTAAAGCTGCCTGATTTTCTTTTCCCCCCTGAAGTTCACCAGAAACTGCCAGTGTAATGCTAAAAACCCGAAAGAGCACCAAAAAATGTGTTTGAAAGAGAAACAGGTCTGTGAAGGATGTGGATCCTGAGTTTCCTGGTTTTCAGACCAGCTTCCAGTGGTTATTTAACACATATTATTCAAAGCATTAGGAAAATATAGATTATATCTCTATTATAGTTGGGGGGGAAAGGCAAGTCTGATACTSAAAGCTTTTCTCCTCCACAGCCAAGCTTTTATGTTCCCCAAAGAAAGCTGGCATGCCTAAACAGATTATAGGGAATATCTGACACTTTTATTATTGCCTTTTCAGGAAGGAGCTAATATTCAACATAAAACAACACTTTGCCCTTCAAACTTTAAAAACCTGAGTGTTAACTGTGACATTTATAATTCTCACCTCAGCAGTGAAAGTCCTGCTGACATGTGTGAAAAGGTGAAATCATAGGAGCTGGAAGGCAGAGTGTCAAGCTGGGTTTGGCTCTTCTGAATGTTTAGGTGCTTATCTCCTTTTACTGGATTGAAAAGATTGAAAGCTGGGTACCTAACTTRGGGATCTGGGTTTCATTAGGCAGCAGGGATCCTCACTGGGGGCTATGGAGCTCAGGTTTGCATCATTCCACGTTTATTTCTGGCTTTAAAATGGGATTTGGCTGTGGTTCTGATATTATTCCTTCTCATCTCAAAAGTACCCCAAGGTTTTCTGTGCTGTCTCCTCCTCTGTGGCTGCATTCCACATGAACTAGGGGTTTCTACTTTAAACAGACGTCATTTTGGATAAGGTTTTTCTGTGCAGATAAGCATGTTCCCTTGTGTCACCATTTCTCATGATGACCAAGAACCAACACAACTTATTCTCATATTTCAATTCTGCAGATAATCCAAACCCTCTTGCCTTCTAAACTTGAAGTTAAAATTAAAAGTAAGCACAGGAAAAACAAGTTGTTGTACTTTTCATTCTTTGAAATYCTCTCTCTGCTTTCTTATCTCTTCAGCCAGTGGGAGAGGGTGCAGAGCAAGTGCAGTACAAATCAAGATATGTGACTAATCTGTTTAAATTCAAAATAATGGTCTCTATACTTTCCTGCTGATGTTTCTGAGTCCTTACACAGTGTTTCTTCTACTGTAGGGGGCACTGGGAACGCCCTTGGAATCTCCATCCCACACTGTTGCTGCTGTTTTGCTGGGAGCTTGGAAATTTTACAACTTGCTTTTTCATCCTTATTTGTAAATGGTCCAGAAAAATCAGCCAACTTCTTACCCACACGTTGGCCATTCTTCTGAAAGTGTGAAAACATGACAGCATTTTTTCCATCTTAATAGAAAATGTCTTTTTCAATGTAAATATTTGCAGATGAAACTCCCTCCTCATTTTCTACATGAGCAGCTTTTTTCTTCTTCAAAGGGCAACTTGAAGTATTTATAACTTGAGCTGATTACAAATAGCCCATTATTTTAGTTCTAGGAAATTTTCTCACTACCAGTCAATTGCTTTTACCACTTTGTACTCCACTAATACACTAACTAATGGTATAAATAACTAGGAATGAGGAATTCATAGGTCTGCAGAACAGATTCATGCAATTAGAGGACAAATGCTACTTTTCATACATACATCCTTAATTAATTCATCTAACACAATCATATGGGAAGGCAATCTGATCCACATCTTGCCTGTTCAAAACTGTTTATGGTACATGATTAGTCTTCAATAAGACAAAAATGTGAATTTGTATTTTTTTTGCACCCATGCAAGGCTACAAGTAAATATTACATGACTTCAGAGGAATTTAGTATATAATAAAGCCAATCAAAAATCTGGCCAATTGACTGGGAGAATAAATATCATCCGTAACTCCAYAGATCTTTAATTGGAATAAGAACATAAATCACTGTGGTGGGTTGATCCTGGATGGATGCCAGGTGCCACCAGAGCTGCTGCATCACTGYCCTGCAGTATTTTGGAATCATCTCTGATCCCCAGTGGAAAGGGGAGAGGAAAGACAAGGAAGGGCTGGTGGAGGAGTGAGGGCAGGGAGATCCCTCATCARTGACTTTCACAGGGAAAAGACTCCACTGGGAAAATTGGTTTAATTTATTACCAGAGAAAGATAATGAGAATTCAAAACTGCACCTTCAGACACCTTCCCTCCTCCAGCACAGGTCTTTCCAAGGGATGCAGCTTTTCCCCTTCTCCTATTTGTTATCCCAGAGGTGCCACCACTGCTGCTGATGGGCTGGGCTGGCACCGACCCGCTGGGCACGGGGGGGAGCTTCTGGAAGCTTCTCACAGCAGCCACCCCGGAGCCCTCACTACCAAAACCTGCCCAAAAACCCAAACAGTGGTCAGGCAGCTTTCAAACAACCGAGTCATGTGAGACATGAGAAATATCTCTAAGTTTAGACATGACAAAAAGGAAAAGACCAACAGAAAATGAAATTGCAGGGCACATCTCCTGGTGTTCTTTTTCCACTAAGCACAAAAAAGCAGTGCTTTATATTAGCTAAAAACCCAACCTATCATTTTTTTAAATGACCATATTTTTTCCAGCACACTCATGAGCTGATGACAGCTGCTCAAGGCTTTCCCATAAATGACATTCCTCAGCATTTTACTAACACAGGCCTGAGCTGCTCCAGTATTTCATCTGCATGAATTAATCTCTATGAATTAATGTTATGGCTGAGCCATACTCATTTACCATTACTTACATGCACATATATTCCATGACTACTTGTAAAGGAATAAGGTTCACATTTTCTACATAAATACATACTCTTTATGTCTCTCCTGACTTGCTCTCATTAGCTCTGCACTAAATGATGTTAGACATGAGACCCAGGCAGTGTTGACTCTGGAATGCAGCACGTGCTTGACTGGCCCCTTTGCTAAGGTTTATAGTGTACTTTTGTAGTTCATAATGCAGCCAGTCTTTACAATCTAACACCCCTGCTAATAAAAATKAAATTGTTATGTAAGGCCAGTGCTAAATAATGAAACCACTACTATGTTTAATTTACCTATTAATTTGTGTGGCAGTAAATGCTGTTATAGAGTTTGTTATTAATGTGAGTAACCTCAAGATTGCTGCCAACACTTCAAACATGAAATTTCTGTAAAGATGTTGAAAACAAATGATACAATGCTCTGCAACTTGGTCCTTATTCCAAAATCAGGGGCAGGCTCCCAGTGATTAAATGAGAGTCCCAGTACCATTATGGAGTGCACTGGAATGGAGAGAAGGAGAGGATGTTGAGCACACCTGCTGAATCATCTCAGGTGCCTCTTCCATGGATTTCAGCACAGTTATATTGCCAGCTGTTCTGGATTGACTCAGTTCAGTGATTCATGTTCACCTTTTGAGTGGAGTCATGGAATGATGGAATAGTTTGGGTTGGAAGGGATGTTAAAGATCCTCCCATTCCAAATCCACCTGCCCTGGGCAGGGCTGCTGTTCACTGCATCCAACCTGGCCTTGAACACTTCCAGGGATGGGGCAGCCACAACCACGTGAGCGTACATGAAATGCAAGGAAATATCACAATTGTGATGGTTTATTTTCAAAATTCCCCTTATTTCCTTTAAGGTCAGTGTAGAACCTCCAAAAAAGATGCCAGAGTGAGCCTCACTGAACACCAAGATGCTGTGACAGGCTGGGACAGCCCTCTCACAGAACATAACCCTCTCCAGCTCCAGCCTCCTTGGACCATGGTAACAAACAGCTCTTTGTTATAACTAAAGCATACATAACTGTAAAATACAATTATTATCCACCTTCATAATGAAGGAACTCTGAAATAAAACTCCATAAATAACTAAAAGAAAACACAGCACATTTAACAAAGTTCTGCTTCAACAAATCTTCACTGTGACCTTAGGATTCAATTTTAACAAGTTGGTTTTAAAATCTGTTAGTTTAAGATCAAAGGAAAAGATTCATTGGCAGGGTTAAATGAAGCAACATTGAAGGATTTTGAAAAATAAGGCCAATACCCACACCAGTCCTTCTGTCCTAATTAGGTTTATATTTTTTCTAAGTATTACTGGCAGGAATTAATACTCAGAGACCTAAGCCAAAGTAGCTCACTTTAACCCGAGGACATTTTTTCACTTACTCTGACTGTAATTCAAGTTTTCCATTTTGAAGTATTTAGCTTAATTTCCTTCTTGAGAAAGTAAAGCTCTTCTCAGCAACTCTTCAAGTAACAACTATTTTCCTTTTACATGACTGAGTCCACACTGCTGGSCTTGACATTAACCTATTCTGGTCTTTCTGAACAGTTCCCTCTGGTAAAGGTGCTGACCAAACCATGGTGCAACTTCGTCCTCAAAAGAATATTTATTTCTGTTCCTGAAGCTGCTTTATCAGTGTGAAAAATGGTGAGRAAATGAATCCTAAATATCAATGATATTTGTAGTTATGGGCAAGTGAATTCTGACATGCAACAATACACATTTAGTGTTCACTGCTCMAAAGGGAGCCCGTGCTGGCCCAGCYCTCAGTGGAACTTGTGCCCACTCTGAACATCTGGCACCACTCAGAACATCTGGCACCTGGAGGCAGGTGGGCTCTGCCTGCTCTGACAGTTCAACTGCTGCTCAGATTATCTCCAGCTGAAAGCATTTGGGCTACTGGAGCTGGTAAAACCTCAGAGCTTTGCACAGAGGAATTAATTCCTGAAAATACTCCCYGAGAATGGGTCACCTGTGGACCTTCCCTTGTTCTAGAGACATGGTGAGGAGGAGGGGAGGTTGGAGGGCAACCASTCTGCACTCAGCCTACATGGAGAATAGAAACAGACAAGCCAGATTTAGAAACATCTGAAAGAGAAGTCCACATATAAAAGTACTATCTCTAAAAATTTCATTTATCCTCTAGTCCTTCCAGCTTTATATTGCCTGTCCCTGAAAAAAGAGCTATCCTTTGGGTTCCCAAGGCAAACACTTGAGTGCAAGTTAAGTACTTGTTACATCCCCATCCTGTTTCTCCTTTTGTCTGTACAAAAGCTTTCATTAACTTTCACTGATCTCATTCTATACTGTGGTCTGGATAAATGCTGTAGGAGTTGCAATTTTGGCTGCCTCTTTGATCTGCGTAAGATGAAGGATAATTTCCATTTTTAAGTGGTTTTGCTTGGCTCTTATACAGCCTAGCACATGGTGTAAGATTGTCCTGAGACAAAATGGAGAGGCTGAGAGGTGGTGGTAAAATATCCAGAGTGGTAATGTCAGTTCTTTGTGCTCCCCCTGAAAACCAGGAGACCAACAGTTAAACTCATCCATTTCTGCATCTGTGTGYGTACATGTCATGCACAAACTTAATTAAAACCAATTGTAACTGCTGAAGTGTAACATTACTGAGCTTAACATGTATTTTGTCATGACTTCAAAATGAAAATGTGCCTTTTGACTTGTTATGGAAGTCCTGCTTGCCAGACATTTCTAAATAAAGCCCAGGAGACTGGATTTACATCTTCCCTCTCTTAACCCTTCTCTTAATCACTTCCCTCTAATTCCACTTTTTTCTTTTTCAATGTGTGTGGCTTGAGCAAAGCCTCTTCTCAGCAATTGTCTTCTAAATTGGCAAAAGGACAGTGCAGGGTGTGACCCTCCTCCAGCTTTTGTGCACAGTTGTATCCTCCTGGGCCCCATTCTCCTACGAGCTCTCCCACATCTCTGTTAAGTAGCCAAGATTACCCAGAGCAGTCAGATTCCTGTCACACATCTGTGCCTTCCTGCAGCAACTGGAGCCATAAAATGAGTTGTCTTCGTGGTATTTGATAATATTCTGAGCCAGGGGTACTGTATGTTCACCTCTGGGACTGAGTGGGTTCCCTCTTTAGGTGCAGAGGATGGTGCATCTCACTTGCACACAAGTGGCAAGAGATGCAGCCAAGGATTTCAGAGAAAACTAAAGGAAATGTTTCTTTTTGCCAGGGATCCATGTTGAGCTGTTTCCTTTACTGTGTATTCCTTTTCTGAGTGAAGGTTCTCTCAGCTCCTTGTGAGCACTGAAAATGCTTTTCTTGCCTTGGGACTGCACAGGCACATCCCATTCCCTGCTCACTGCCCTTGAGCTTGGGATGAGCTCCAGGGTTACAACCAGAGTGCAGCTCCCAGCCAATGCAGGAACAACAATCAATATTGTGTTCTGGATGACCAATTTTAGAGAAAAAACATACATTGTACGTTAGTCTAACRTTATTGCTTTTGCCCTAATTCTCTTCTGTTTGCTAAACCCAATGTTTTCAGCACCTGATGCTCAGCAGTGAGCTGGGCTGACAGCTTCTGGCGTGCTCTGGTTTTTAATGATTACCATCCCCTGGCACACACTGCCTCCTCTAATAAGTACCAGCCACAGGCACACATACCAGGGATGTAAAACAGTTTTATTAAATTAGGCGGAGGCACAAACAATCACAATTATTTTCTTACTAATAAAGGGAAATGTTTGCATTTATTTACACTCTACCGAGTTCAAGCTGAATACACCATTGGCTGTTTTGCAATGCCTCCCCACACGAGTTTTGATGGGTTTTCAGAACTGGGTTTTCTTACCAAACACAGTATTTCCCAACGTTCTGACTGTTCTAAGGGCACTGTCCTAAGGAGATGCAGCTGCAGTTTCACACCCTTGGCTCCAGCCCCAGCCCYGCCCTGGGGCGAGGTGTTGGTGTCACCTCTGTGTCCCCACCAGGGGCTGGGTTCACCTCGGTACAAACCCAGCAGTGCTGTGTGCTCAAGCTGCTCCATCACCTGCACTGTGCCTGATTCCTTCTCCTGGGAATCCAATTTATCACCTCAGTGACTGGAATTAAGTGCCAACAGAAGGGAGCCAGCACGAGCTGTGCCCTGTGGCTGATCCGAACTGCTCTGCTCTGTTTCTCTGACCCACCAACAAATACCCAAATATCCCTTATCCCCARTGGAGAATCTTTGTTGCTCTTCTACAAGCATCAGCCAAGGGTTTCACTGGTTTTTCATAGCAGGGTTCCACTGCTATCCAACTGGGTGAGGTTCACTGGAGCAGTTTAGTGTGCCAGGCTAACACAACCCCACTGATGGCTGCCTCAGGTGTGTGGGCTCTGTAAATCTGTAGAGGTGACCTAAAAGTGAATCTAAATGATGACAAAAGATTGATCCAGGCCCCTTGGCCATTATATTTTCTTCATGGCATCACAAGTGCAGTGAGAAAAGCTCAGTGTCTTCAGCATGCATAATGCAACTTGGTTTTATTTCTGTTCTTTGAGAGAAGTTTACAGGAAAAGAATAAATGGATTTTTATTCACTATTCCCTGAACACTGGAATAAAAACTCAATCTGCTTTACATGGAAATTAGTGTTACGAGCTACTGCATATTTTTCCAGCAGAAGATGTTCTTCAAAAGAACTAGACAGGAAAATATTCTTTCTACCTAAATACTTACTATGTTGTGCTAAACAACAATAGTATGTTATGTTAAATGCATCCTGTAATATTTAGAAACTGCTATTGTTAAARAAAAGACCATTCACAAAAATGTGATCTTCCAATTGGTGTATTTTAGTAMTATGAGTAGGGGTTGGTAAAACCATGGTTACTTGAATCCTGCAAATAGAGCACTTTTGAACAGTTTCTATCAGCAAATATGAGTATTTTGGAATTATCTCTGATCAATCATCCTACCAACAGCTATACCTAATTCCTCCCTTCTTCCTCCTTTTCTCCTTGTAAGATTTCTGAGCAAGCAGGCAAGAATGGGGTAAGCACAAGAGGCAGCAGATCTCCCAGCAGCACTGACAAAACGATTTTCATGCTCCAGTATCACCTCAGTGAGAGTGTTATMAAATCCACCCTGAGTTCTCAGTGGCACATCCCCACACCTTCCTGCTGAGAACAGCRCTTGGCTCTGAACCCCTTGCTCTCCCTGTGGATGCTGCTGCTCTAGGGAACGTGGGATACAGACCTATGAAACACTCTGCTACCTTCTGCTGCCTTTTCTTTTTCTATAGTTCAGTGTGTTTCTTTCAGGTAACGTGATCTCAGGCTAGTATCACTATCGTGCTACTTATCTCCAACAAACTGCCCCTACTGAAGTCATAAAACCACAAGATTTATCTGTAGGTATTTGTGCAATCTCAATATTGTATCAGCATTTTATAGGGTGTATCTGGAAGTTCCTCTGATTTCTCAGATGTCTTTAATTTTCTGCAGTARTGTAGGTAAGATTAAATGCAAATCTTGGCAAACAAACCTCTGGCATTGCAACAACAGAGAGATATGGATTTTTTTCCCCCTTTATTATTCTGCTAGGAAAACTTGGAAAATGCAGGTTTATTTTCTCCCTAAACTCTYGCAGACCTACTYTTATATTTTGTGCAGGATTTTTATSCACTAGAAATTGGAGTTCTGTGGTGAGAGTGGCCTGGTTCTCCCAAAGGATGTGGCATTGCCATGGCTGCACAGGTGTGTCCCACCACCTGCAGGACCTCCTGCAGCTGATTTTGCCAGAGAGGGAATGGGAAAAGGAGCAGAAATGGGTTCCTGTGCTCACAGGGCTGGTGTGAGCTCAGGGAAAGGCTGGGGTGAATTCCCAGCTGGAGTCAGTCCCACAGCCCTTGATGTCAGCGGATCTGCGCCGAAGAATTGCAGACTTGAGCACATTTGGATCACACGCCGCTCCTCGCTGGCTCTGGGGATGTGACAGATTTCCTGCCGAGCCCCAGCTGCTCTCACTTTCCCGTTCACAGGGCAGATCCCCAGCGAGGGTAAAACCCTGGAAGATGGGCCAAGCCACGGCTCTGCCCGGAGGAACAGCTGAACTCCCCAGGAGCTGCGTGAGCTGGGCAAAAGCACGAGCACAGAGTCAGAGCCCAGCGAATATTCCAGCCTTGGAAATGTCTGGAATGAGGCTGGATGGCCGGAGGAGGCTGTGGACTGTGATTTATGTCTGCTTCCAGGTGCATGTAAATTTTCCATCCCCCATATAGACTCGAGCTCTGGGCTACAGTCACAAGAGATTAAAATTCCTGTGTGTTTTCTGGAACTATCAGCCCCGCTGAGAAAGGAGCATGGGAAGCAGAGTTTGTTTGGTGCTTACAGGAATCCTTCACAGATACATGTATTTTCTTAGTGTTTGGTATTAGAGTGAATTAAAATATTCCATTTGGGCAAGATGTTATTTTAGCTAATTTCCTGCAGGCTCTCTCCAGCCCGTTCCTCTGTGAATGGTGAATAACTCTTCAGTGGAGCCCAGCACTTTCAGCCCCTGCTGCTTAGAATASCTCCCTGCTTCTCAAGTATTAATTGTGTCTGGTTATGTTTAAATGTCATTAAAATATGCAGCAAGTGATCTACGGGGATTCATATTTCTACCCCAAATCGAGCCTGCACCTTAACTTCCCTCTGCAGGAATCTGGGATGGGTTTTTCCCGCTGTGCCTGTTGCAAACATCTGCCACTTCTGAACGCTGAATAGAGCCCTTGCAATCCAAATTTGAACATTGTAACCCAACGCTTCTAAGAGAGAATATTGCTATTTTATTCATAAACTGTTTCGAGAAAGGAAAGGGGGAGCAGAGGCGAGGAAGGAAGCCAAGGGAGCTTTGAGTCGCTTTTCTGTTTTCAAGTGTCTTGGGGAGCGCTGTGCCAAGAAAAACAGAGTCCAGAGCAGTGAGCAGCGGGGAGATCCTGTTACAGCAGCCCAGCACCTCGGGAGACGGGGCTGCCTCCGGCTAGGAGGAGGAAAGGAGGGGAGGAACAGGGACCTGGCTGCCTCTGCACCCCAACAGCTGCTTTTTAGGGGGGTGGCTGATGACAGGGACCCCGTTCTTCACGCCACGGCAGCTCCGCGGGTCGTCCATGGGGGCAAGACAAGCAAAGTCTGGCCCTGGCTGGAGCAGAGCTCCTCAGAATTTGGTAAGAAAACCCAGTTCTGAAAACCCATCAAAACTCGTGTGGGAAGGCATTGCAAAACAGCCAATCRTGTATTCAAATGGGGAAAGGGAGAAGGCTCATTATTATCAGAATAATAAGCTGAAGGAGGAAAAGTGTAAGTGAACTTACACATGGGACTGCAAACTGCTACACAGCCAGCGTCGGCAGCTCTGGGCTTTAGAGCTTCACCAGTGAGCTCTCAATAAGGGAAAGAAAAGAAAGACTCCTTTTCCCCAGCACAGATGTGTATTTTCTCTGGGTACATTTGTTAGTCTTATATGAGAAAATGAGTATTTTTGTCTAGTTAGGGTACAGATTGTGGAAAACTGCTCAGGACAAGTCAACAACTCACTCACCCTATACATTTGTACAGCAACTCACTCACCCTATACATTTGTACAGGGAGCTGGGACAAGCCTACAAAGCTCCTATTTATCCCCTTTTATAAAGAAAGCAGGGCTGCGAGTCCTTCCAGGCAGGCAGAGGGAATGGGAAAAATGCAGAGCRCATTCCAATGAGCCTAAAGATGGAGTCTGGTCAATGCCCCACTGTCCCCCCCTTACACATGAAGTCTGTCTTTCAGAGGGATGATAAAACACAAGGAGTTAAATTAAAAAGTTAATTTTGTGACTGTTATAAGCAGTGACACCAGCCTGGCCACTGCCCCGTGCTGTCACTGAGAGGGGCAGAGCTGGTGAGCCCAGGGAGCAGGCCAGACCCTGTGTGTTTTTGAAGGATCATTCTTTTATGAGGGGTCAGGGCTGGAGCAGGTGCTGTGTGAACTTTCACAGGGGGCAGTGACCTGCAGCAACCCTGCTATTCCTGTCCCTGTGTCTCCAAGGGCAGCTGCCACCCTGCTGGTGACAAGGACAGCACAGGCTGGGAGTGCCAGCGATGGCACAGGGCACTCGTGGAGTGGGACAGGAGGAGAACATGGAAATAAAGCAGAGATGTGGCACTCCAAGGGTCTTGCAAGCACAAAAACCACCCTCCAGATTCAGAGTGGGACAATACGGCCCAAAGGCACCCTGCCTAATGATCAGAAAGTCTTTGTGCTGCCCTGGGAGGGACAGGGAGTGCTGAGAGCCTTGGGATGGCTCTTGATGGCCCTGACCAGCTTCACCTGGGCTCTCTGCTCACCCCACCCACAGCCCAGAACCCCYTTAAGCTCAGCTGTGGGGCTTTGGTCCCTTCCTGAGCCATGCTGGGGCTGTCCTGCTGCCTGTCCTGCTTCCTGAGGTCTTTGTGCTCCTTGGCTTGACTGTGGTGCTGCCCTGGCTCTGCCTGGAGATCACCAGCCATGGGTAGGACATCTTGTTATTGCTGCCCTGCTGCATCAGCTGTGACTTTCTTTTTATGGGCTGTTTTACATTGCTATCAAAGCTGCATGTTAGTCRTATCAGGTCAAGATTTGCTGTCTGTTGCTGGTTGAATCTTGCTGGGGTTTGTTACATTGTCTGTATCCTACTGAAACTTAATTCCTAATTGCTTCCTAATGCAATCCTAACTCCTCTTTGCTAAGGAAGACAAGGAATGGGCCCAGAAATGATCTGGGAAAGGTTGTGTCTCATGGTGGGTGGAAGTGCTTACTGCTGTGGTGCTGCTCCAGGCACACAGTTAAATCCTGGTCCAAGCCTTTCTGGGGGACACTGCAATCTATTAGAAATGAGGATTTCTCCTTTCACATCCTTTGCTTGAGGGGACTGTTTGAACTCTTGGCAGAACTTGGAGCAGTTCTGAACTTGCTCTGATTTGTGCCCACAGTCCCAAGCTGCCAGGGATTGCTGGGGAAGAATGAGTGATAATTTGSTTTAGGCATTTCCATGAGGTTTCAGCCTCTGAAACTGCTCAAACCATCCTCTTCCTCCCTCCCACTTGAACAAGGGGTGCTATGATGTGGCCCTGGCCACTGGGTTATAGATKAAGAGCTTTGTGGATGATAAAATCACTGACAGCATTGCCAAATACTCCCCAGAGCACTGAACAATCACAAGGCTCTTTATTGTGGTTTCCCTGCCATGAAATTGTTGGATGTTGCTGCTTATTTCTGAACACAGCAAAAATAGCCAGGGCAACTTGGATGTAKTTTGTAAAACTGACTTAGCTTCCAACTGATCCTTTAAATCTGCATGGAGACAGGAGAATCCAGTGGTTGGAGCACAAAAATAAGATGCAGTAAACTGGTTTCTAGCATTGCATTCTGTCCCTTGCATCACCCTCCCCACCAATAGATCTCCATCTGTAAAAGCAGCACTCAGCCACCTTTCTACATGGCTGGGATGTTCTGATGAAAAGRCATCTTAACATGTGAGAGACATTAATGAAACTGCAGAGAGAGTAAAAGGCACCAGCCAATATCCAGCCAGGAACACATTAACTGTGGTTGCTCACTGCTGGCCCTCTCAATGAGTACTTTCCAAGATAAGGTACAAAACACTGCAACCAAGCAGTCCAGAAACCTAAATCTGAACTCCAATTATCAAGGGAGAGTCAATTATTTGGGATTACAGAAGTTAATGCACTTCAGGATTGATTAAGTGAAAGACTGTTCTGTAAAAAAGCCCCTCTGTAATTAAAAATACATGTATTTTTAAGGAGCTTTTCTTGCTCTGAAAGCCTTGTATACAGTAGTGGGAGGAAAGCTTATGTTCTGTATGTGTGTGTGTGTACATACACTACCCAAACTCTGCTATCAATTACAGATACAAATCTGGAACAACTCCAGTGCTATTTGCATGGGCCTAAATTAGAACAGACTGTGGTTTGTTAACGAGGTGTGTGTGTGTTCAGAGCTGTTTGCTGCTCTGTGAGGGCACAGACTTGTGCAAATCAGCTTCTCATATTTACTGGTGGCATCAGTGCTTGAGGGATYTCTTCTGCTCTATAGCACTGAGTGCAGTTGTAGCACATCCACTTCCCAGAATTTAAAATTATCACCAATGAAAACCCTGTGGTGGCTTGAATCTGCTATGATGACAAATATTTTGCATGTATGAACATCACTTGCTGCCCAATCTCAGTGCTTTTATTAACTTTATTCTCATGTCCCCATGTGCATTGGGTTATTCATCCTGATTCTTAGCCAACATTCAAGGTCTTGATTGTTTTCCAAGGTAAAACTTTGCATTACACTGGGTTTGTCTCTGAATCACTGTGCAGGTTTTWGCTTAAATATGGCTCAGTAAGGTAATGCAATTGGAAACATGACCTGTATTTTCAGAATCCTAATTACTGAACCAAGACATACTAAGCACTGATAAATGTTTGCACAATAAGGCTTGATACACATATGAATTGCCTGAAAATTWATTTATTTTTAAAAACTAGTATCAGTTCTGCTTCTACTTTAATTCCTTATATGCATCCAGTGCCAGCTGTGCTTTACTACATTCAGATGGCACTTCACATACCACCAAAATATAGTTTGTGACCAAATTACAGTGTAGTAACACTAAGATTATGCAGCCATTTAGGTCAGGAAACATAAAATAACATCTTATAAATAACTTATTACATCAGCTCCTAGAGRTGAGGAGAAATGCAGTAATAAAGGATTTAAGCATTGCTCGTTTTTCATTTTATTCTTGCTATAAAAATCTATCAAATTTTCAACTATTTTCTTTAAAAGGTGGAAAGACAGGGTGGGTTAAGGTCTTCCAGTGGTGTGGAAGGGGAGCTGCATTTCAATCATCCCAGGGTGAAAGAAATTGGGGTGAAACAAATTCTCCAGTTTTTAAAACTCTAGTTTTGAACAACTTGGATCAGTACCAGGAATGAGAAGAGGAAGTTGACAAATCACRTTCATCTTACTAAAAACAGATAAATTTTCAAACAGTCCATGCCAGCCTTGTGTGGCTTAGACAGYGCAAGGGAAATAACTGGCATGGCCAAGGCAGTGTGAGCTGGGTTTGTCAGAGCACACCCAGCCACARATGCACCACTGAGGACAGCTCAGTGTCACTCAGCACACTGAAGTGACTTCTGGAGTGTCACTTCAGAGCAGTTTTTATTCAAGCTTTAAGCTGCTGATTTTTAAATCATGAGTTCCCTACAGATAAGTGATGGTTCAAAACTAACAATGCAAACTCCTCCTTCAGCATGCTCAGCTTTTTGGCCCTCTTCTGAAAGAAAACATTCTGCTAGTTTAAGGAAAGCAGCTGGTTTGTGTTTCTAAAATTTGCATTATCTTTACTTGGAGCTGGATCATCGGCCTTGGGTTAGAAAATCTGGAAATGTTTCCCTGGCTCTTTCTGAGCTGATTTCCTCACCCTGGCTGCAGGAGCAGGATGGACCATGTGGTCACAATTTATCCTTGATTTCCACTAGCAGAGGTGAATGCTGAGAACAGGACCTCAGAAAAGTTTTAGGGTGTAGTTCTTAAATAATAACTATGGTAGAAGTGTTCAATTCATCCCAATTGTTACAGGATGAAARGATTAGCTTTATTTATTCACTTGTGATTTTGCTGTATTTTTTTCCTTGTCCTTTTACATTTTTAACTTTGCAAACTTCTGCTAATAGAGTGCCCTTCCTCTCTTTATTCCTATTGTGAAGTAATGAATCAAGTCATAATTGCCATTAAGTCAAAACCAAAACAAAGACAACATAAAAACCCTTCATAAAGTGAAATAACAAAAAATCAGGAAAYCAATAATTAAAACCTGCAAAGATGCCCTTGTACACCACTGTTGTATGAATATGAGTGTGCTCTGCTCTCCTGGACCAGGGATTGAGCGGGCTTTTGTACAAACACAGAAAGAGACACCAGAACCCCAARTCTGGGTTTATGTTTTTAGCAATGACAAACACATTTTAGTCACCATCAACCAAAATATGGTTTATGACAGTTGAAGGTTTTGCTGATGCAAACTGTGTTGACGTGCCTCACAATCAGCAATAACAACAGCTGCAGGGGAGTTGGTTCAGCCAGCAGGAGGGTGGGAGGGCTGCTGAGAGCCAGGATGAAAGCACAGTACCGTGGGCAGCCAGTGACTGGCAAGGCTGAAATGTCGCTTCTTGCAGCTCCGGGGCACCTCCTGCAGAGCAAACCAGCTTCTAGGACATTCAGCTGGGCACTTGGTGAATCTTACAGCTCTTGGAGCTGGCAGCTCCTGTTGTTTAACAGCTCCACCAATTGTCCCATGAGCCCGGCAGAGCCCAGCCCAAGCCCAGCCTGGCCACTGCCCTCCACAGGAGCTGGACAAAAGCCATAACTTTTATTTCTGAGTACATTCTGGCTGTGTGTCTCGACTGAGTCAAATGGAATGTTCTTACAGCTAGAAATGCCCTTAAATATTTCAGCACAATTGGATTACAATTATTTTGCTGTGCTTAGCCCTGGAGACACTCATGTATCCATAACAGAGCTGAGAGCAATAAGATCCCACAATAGGAAGGAGTTTTTCTCAAAAATGTGGCATGATTACATGTATTTTTTAAAGCTCCTAAGGGTGRGATGTTTCAAGTCTGCAGATGTATGCATCTATTTTGGGAAAGCTCTAAATCATAAAAACATTGCCCTGAAAGTTGTGTTCAAGATGTGTGTACATGTGTATTTTTTGTGGGTGTTATTTAACAGTTAATGTGGCACATCTGCTGGTCAAGAGCTGGTTTATCTTGGGACAATTGCTCAGGTATTTAGAGAAACTCTGGAGTTTGATGTAACCAGACTGATATTTGAGAATGCAGACCTTGCCTTAGATTGCTGCCATGAAAGACAGGAGTGTGAACATCTGAAAGGTTATTGCTGTGCAGGTCACACTTCCATGGAGCATTYTGGATGCAAAATATTTTTGTCTTTGGGATATTTCTCCAACTGGCCACTTCTAAAAAGTGAAACATTAAATAGATCTGCTTAAAGAGAAGGTAAATGATCYCCATTTGACATTTGTTAGCAAAGGTTTGAGTCATTTTGCCATGCACCTATCTGGATTAAATTTGTTCCCTGACATAGTCACTATATTGGCTTAATCATTGAGTATTTTCATGTTTTGTTGCTCATAAATATTACCGTAATTTTCAGCATGTAACAATGGAGGGAAAAGAGAAGGTTTTGCTGTGTTAAATTCCTCCTGCCCCAAAGTACTTGTTAGATGTCCCTATGATAGGTGCAGGAATAGCAAAGTATGGATTCCTTTGTCAGTGCAGTTCTAAAATCCTCTGCACCTGAGGATCAAAAAAGCCCACATTGGACTGTTCCATTTAAAACAGCACTGTGCTGAAATGCTCTGAAATCCTTCTGTGTGTTAAGCCTGACAGGTTGGTACCACCTGCCTGGGGCCTCAGCCAAACACAGATTTCAGATGCAAGTGTGATTTTCATGAATCACTGAACTGTTGGCAACCAAATGTTTTCTGGCTCTGTGCTGCTGAGAGCACAGAGCTGTTGTCATGCTTAAACTTTGTTCCTAACACTTTCTGGTAACTTCTGCTTATTCTAATAATTGAGATGTACCAGGGAGATGAAATAATTAAATCAGGCTGTGAATGTTCTGGATCATTAACAAAAGTATTTGTGGCATTAGTCTAAGATATCTTCATGAAAATATGGTGTTATTCATTCACTATAATGCACTGCACTGTGAATATCAGATTGGGTTGGCACACAAAGTCTCATTGACTTCAGCTGAGAATCATTTCAGTACCTGCTTGTTGGGGGGCTGCATTTCTGTGCATTTTGTGTATTCTTTTTTTTCTGTATTTTCATATATATGTGTATATTTCCCTATACTTGAGGGTAGGACTTTSTCCATGGATTTGCTCATGGATCCTTTCTTTGACTCTGCTCCCTCTSTGTATACACTTTCCTTGAGCTCTGTGAACATGAAATTGTGCAGATTTTTGAGTCAGACCTAAATGTCTCAAGGCCAAGATTCACAGCATCAGTTCTGGCTCTGATTCCTTATTTTTGGTGCCTGTAGGAAAATCCTGAGCTTTCCTGCAGCCTGCCTCCCTTGGTGGCTGGCAGCCAAAAGATGAGTGTGAAAAGTCCTGGGCCATCAGGACTTTTCAAAGGCTGGGCTTTTGCCTAGGAACCTTAACAAATGATCACTGACTGTATCAATTGATCCATTTGCTATGTTATGAATATTTTTATTTCATTCTGTAAGGGTATACAAATGTATTTGTGTGCATTTCCCTGCTGGAGCAGGTCCCTTCCATCCTGCCCTGTTCTGTGCTTTTGTCATTTAAGTACAGACATGCATCTTTTGTGCTGGGATTGTTTCTGTTCCACTGCAAGATTCTGAGACAYTTCTTTGCATAGAGCAGAATAATTATAGAGGCTCCAACAAGACATATGTGAATAACAAACAAAACATAATTCTTCTCCTCTTGCATTATATTGTCATAGATTTCTTGGAGTRTACTAGCGTAAACTTTTGCAATTAATAGAAAATCATCACCAAATACTTGCAATTAAATAGCATCTCGTGTTAGGAACTATTGCACCAATCAAAGCTGTGTTCTGGAAGCTTTCATGCAGTGATTTACACTGAGTTTGCCTGGAAAGGGCTGAGGAGATGCCTCGGTGCCTTTGGAGGAGAGCAAAGAACAATAAATCAGGCTTCTTTGGATTTGATTTTACAACTGGAAAAGATTACACTGATCTTGACAAAACAGAGAGGCCAGTGCTCTGATGCACAGAATTTGATGGTTACCACTCATTTTTGTCATGGAGAAGAAAGGAGCAAATTGTCCATATGCTTTTAAATAGTACTGTCAACATACTGTGTTTCTAAATCAGCCTAATCCCCTTTGCTATAAATGGAAACCATGCTTGCTTTCAGTATTTCTGGTGGGAATTAGTTAACTAAGTGCTAAAACTTGCCAAACTGCATTTTATATAAAAAAAAGGAGCTTCATGAATCAAAAGCTGTGTTCAGCTGCACATAAATAGGCTCCCAGAAAAACGTATGCCTTGTAATCACATCTTGATAGTCTAATACCTCCTATAAAATCCAGAAAGTATTTTTTGCATCTGACAGTGTTTACAACATGGAGCCTGAAGTCTGCCCTCCTATAGTTACTGCTGGATACAACTTTATTTATGGCAAAAAACTGAACAGGCTTCCTGTTTACAGCAAGGGTATTTATCTGTCAGGTGAGCACCAAGTGTCCAGTTCCAGTCCCCCTTTCTGAGGGAAATAGGGTGTGAGAATAAATGTAATCCAAAGCAGAATGTAAATTGTCAAATAGCTGTGAGCTTGCATAAAGCTCAGCATCCAGTAAGGACTGTCCCTCAGAGTTTAGACCTTCTATGCAAGGACAAAACTTTGTTTATCCCAGTGCTGTTTGATGGCTGGGCAGGCAGAGACTGCTTGAAATCTCAGCTGCTCACAGAGCAGGTGCTGAGCCAGTATTTTACTGCATTACCTGGAGCAAGGAGGCAAAAGAAATGGCAAGGGGGGGGCATTGTGTGGGATTTSTGGAATTAGGTTTAAGATTCTGGACAAACTGTTCCCATCTGAGGCAAAACAAGAGGGATGCTCCTGTGAGCTGGACTTGGTTGGACTGGGCACCMTGGTGTTCAGCCTTTGGGTTCCCTCTGGTTATTCTGGCCTGATGCACTGCAGGTATATTTATATCCCACAGGCTTTCCTGTGGATTATCAGGTGCTTGTTTTGCTTTCAGCTGGAGAGGCCCTTTAGGGGGGRGGTACCTTTTACTATCCACTTGACAGCAGTAGATTTGATGGATGTGATTTACAAAGAGGGGGAAAAAATGGAGTAAGTGCTTGGAGCTGATTGACAGCTGCAGTAAATCTAACCCAGCCTTTGAAGAGCAATAACGAGCAGTGGGGCAGACGCTGCCCCATCCATTCCCTCTCTGTGGAGGCATTTCAGCTGGTGAACAGTGCCCTGACTTTTTCATGTGCTGCTGAAAACCAAACAGATGGTTCTGCTCAATGGAAACAAGTTGGAATCACTGTCAGATGAAGCCAGATTGAAACCAGGGGAGAGCAGTGACCCACTGGGGTGCTGTGCCCTCAATGCCTCCCTCCTTCTCCCAGGCCTTGCTGGGAGCACCCTGGCAGCAGGAGAGCAGGAAATGTTCCTGTTGAGGATGATGAACGATCTCCAAACGCTCTGCACAAGAAGCAGCTGGTATTGATGTGATTATTTGCTGTGAAGAACACGCTATCACTGCGTGGCCTCGTGCCCAGCCTTTGTAAGGGAGACAGGTCCTGGCACAGCCTCTGCTCTCCTCTCAGAAATCAGGAGCTGGAGCTGGGCGGCTCCTCTGATGAGCGAGAAGCCCCGATGTAATGCTGTTTGCCTCCTTTTTCACTGCTTTTTTCCCAGTATTGTTATCCCCCCTTCTCCAGGGTTCAGCTCACCTTCCCTGCAGGTCAGAGCTCATCCTGCACATACACGGGGTGGGAAAGCTGACTCTTCTGCAATATCTTTATTCCCAATTCCTGTTTTACAGGACTAACTCCAGCAGGGAGTGAGCCCCTGGAAACCTAGAAACCCCCCCCTCCTCAGCATGGGTTATTTTAAGCAGCAGAAGAGAGGGATCCTGTGTATGACAGCAGGGCTTGTCCAGCCCAATGGCTGCAGCTTTCCTTAGGAGCAAAGCTTTGTAAGGCACATCTTGAATTCACTGGAACAGCTGCAGCTCTTAAATCCCACAGGAAGCTGCTTTGGGTTTCAGGATAGGGTGAGACCAGCCTCTAACAGGCTGCTGACCCTGTGAGAACAGCCCCTCACAAAATTAAGCTTTTTGCAATAAAACCACATAAGGAGATGACTGCATTGCAATCATAAAGGGTGCAGTGCTTGAGTTACTGTTTTAAACTATTTAGAAATATATTGCTCTGTACACGTGCAGCTTATATGGATCCCAAAATGATTTATAATCCTGCATTTAGGTAGTGACCAAGATGATCAGTGTGCCAGTCCAGTGCCAGTCTGGGGGTTGATGTCACATCTGATGCATTTCCTATCTGATTTCCATGAGTCTGTGATATGTAATATCCATCATGCTTTGCTGTGTTAGATCACATCTTAGAGATCTGGTGCAACATTTGTCAGCTTCTTTAGTCAGCTTCTTTAGAGAGCAAAAAGAAACCCAAGGCAGTGTCCTGGTGCACTGCTGATGTTTAGCCAAACATGCAAAGCTGGTAATATTTAGCAAATGCTGCTCCAAAACCCCAATGGAGCTGGTACCAAATCTGATCTGAGAACTTGCTCCTCCAGAGAAACTGCAATTCCCATTTAGAAATCCCAAATCTTAGTCTTCATCCATTTACCCAACCCACAGATTTAGAATTTATTTTTTGGAAGAGTAATGATATCATCTAACAAAAAGTAATGAAATAACATGGTTGAACAGCCAAAGGCAGGAACATTGCTGCTTTAAGAGGAAAACCCCAGGAGCAGTTGCASAGTTTTTTTTCTGCACAAGTTTGCTCAGAAGGAGCTGAAATCCTCTGAGTACAAGCCTGTGGTGCTGCTCTGTGCAGCACTGCTAAAGGTTAAGTTGCTGGCTGTCAGAGCTCAGTTATCCATCACATTTCTGGGGGGAAGGGAGCACCAACTGCTCCTTTCCAGACTCTCCAAACAATTTCCTGCACTGGCCTCATGTAAGAGACTAAACTGTTTCTAATACAAGGAATGTAGTTAACTACAACTGATAGACAAATACCTTTTCTTATCACTAATGGATTACAACACTTGACTGCAAAAGCAATTTAAACCTTACAAATGGCACATTCAAACCCCACCAGCAGCTATGCAGGGAGAATTGTTGTTACAGCAGCTTTTCATTACATCCTTGAATGTTTGCACTGGAAGTTGATTGTATTTTTGTTGAAAAATCAGCAGTATAGCTTTTTATCCCCTGTATCTCTGCAAATGATAGTTTCATGAGAATATTCTGTAGCTGTGGACAATATTTCATGTTTAGCAGTTCATGCTGACACTCAGCAGCAAAGCAGTGATGGCTCAGGAACAGTTTAATGAAAAAAAATCATTCTRTTTATTAAAACATCTGAGCTTAGTGTCCCAACATGATGGCAAAYGTTGTGGGTAAAAGCTGCAAATGGGGATGTACATAAATAATCCCCAAAGACAGGAAAGTATCACAGGTAAGATGGGATTTGCCTGACATTGCTTAGCTCAGGGAACTGGGGACTAGAAACAGGAGGGACAACTCTCCTCTTGCATGGACTACACGCCTCATGGTCAGGCAGCAGAACTGCTCCTTCCCTCTTCCTCTGGAAGTGTCATTTGTATTCCTGTGAATATTCAGTGTGTGTGGAGCCATGATGAGCAGCCAGGACCCCCAGGGTCCCCTGCAGGCTCTGTGGATTCCAGGGGGGATCCCTGGACAGAAGGACCTGTTTGTGCTCTGGGAATTTTCTGTAATTAATGAAATCCTGGKTTTGTGTTGTTCTACACTTACCCTACTCAAAATCCTAATTACTGAATTGTTGATYTGTGTAGTCACAGATTTACTGTAAAACTGATGTGGCTTTAACAGTAAATCTGTGACTACACAAATCAACAATTTCTAACATAAAGCACAAATGTTCTTTTCCACACATCTTATCTGAATAATGAATAATAGCTCCTAACCTACAAAGGTATATTTAGCATAAATCATGTCACTAAGCTRAAATGTGTTATTCCAATGTATTGAGCCAAAATCATCCTGGTAGTGATAGGYTTCAGCGCTCTGGGGAAGGAGAAACAAAGATTTAATCTGGATTTGGTACCTCAGCTGCCCACTCAATGACTACCTAATAGTTCTGGGTGAAATGGATTGGAAAGGTGCATCCTTTTCTAGCTAGTGGCACAAATCAAAACTCTGTTTATCAACTCTTCCTAGCTGCAAAACATCATGGATGGGAACCCTGGGGGTTTGCTGGGGAGGCAAGAACATGGAGTGAGCAGAAAATCCATAAGCAGCCTTTTCTGCACAGAATTCCACCTGCACTGGGTCTCCTTCTACTCTGTACCCTTTAAAATGACAGTGAGAATGAAACACCATCACTGAGAATAGCAGTGKTTTACACCTTTTTCATATTAGATAAAACAACCACCCATGGGAAAATTTATCTGAAATAATGATTTCTTCTGAGTGTGATGATCCCCCTGAAATTGTCTGAGGGTTCTACTTTGTTTCAGTGACTCCTGGACTTGTGGGGAGCTTCTGGTCTGGGTTTTAATGTTTCTGCTCTCAGAATCAGAGTCCCAGCACGTGGGGGGCAGTTGTGAGCTGCAGGTCTCAGCCCCCTCTGCATTTCAGGCAGCATTCCATCACTGCTCTTCCCCACTGCAAATCCCAGCAGCTCTGGGGCTGAGCTGTCCTTGGTGGCAGCAGCAGTGACGTGGCAGTGCTGCAGACTGTGCACCTCAGCAGGTCCTGGCAGGGTAAAGGGTCAGTGTCCAGCAGACCCCAAAGACATTCCCAAGAACGCCTCCATGTCATGTCATTTCCCACTGTAAAACCTCGGGTTTCAGCACAAATGTCAGGCATGGATCCTCCCCCAGCCGTTGGGGGGCAGGTCRTGCTGAGCCTGGTTTGTGGGAGGGGGTGCCATGTGCTGGAGCCTGCCCTGAGCTGTCACATACCTTCCCCATCACAGAACAGCTGCCAGACTGATATAGTCCTGCCCCACCGCCCTGCAGAGCTCATGTGCCCCTCTTATCTTCCCAGGGGCTGGAGCTGCTGATACCAAATCACTAAAAATGGCAGCAGAAAGAGCAATTTGGGGCTGCTCTGACAGCCAGGGCTGAAGGGAAGCCACAGCCCACCCCACCCTGCATTCCTTGGACACCCCAGTCTCCCTCTGGGACTCTTAGGTACACACAGAATAAATGTTTTCTCCATCTGACACTGATGCACATTGTGCTTTTTATTTAAAGGAGTAGTATTAATTGTTGTTAGAAAAAAATATAGCAAGCTATAGCTGAATGTATAATTAATGGATAAACCAAACTTTGATAGAATTGGAATTTTAAGCAGCTGTTATCCAGATCATGGGTGCTTCCCATTGATGATGGAAGTGCAGGTACAGCTTGTTTTTGAGCTAGAGAACTGCAGGTGTTTAAGCTATGGCTCAGAAGTATTTTAACAATCTAAGTATTTGTTTTCAAGACTTTTCCAAAAAGATTCCTGTTTTGTCTCAGACTTCTTACTGCTYTCTTAGTCTCAAGGTATCTGATTTATATTTTAAGGATGAGTAAAATTCTAAAAAACATTCTGTTATTAATGAAGGGATATTTTCCCTAATTTTCTCTCTGTTCAATTTTCTGTCACTTTCTGCTGTGCCCTAATTCCACTGATTCCAATTCTGTTAGAACTGTTAGCTAGTCTGGTCTAGCATAACCAAAAACAACCCCAAAACCCCAGTGTAGGTGTGATCTATACTTTAATACAAGCTCAGCTGGTCACACTGAAAGTGATGCCTCCCTAATCCCTCCCCTGTCTAGCTCAGCATACAGTGATTTATGTCACATGTGTCATACATTGAATTTTTAGAATTATCTCTCTAAATCTTAGTCTAGACAGAGGCACTGTGAAACTACCACGAGCTTCCATCTACACCCAGGAGCAGCRCTGAACCTGGAGAGGATTATAATGGTGGATTTATTCCCCCTCCAAGGGAAGCTGCTGCTTTTGTGGTTAAGTCACTCCCTGGACTAAAGGCTGGGGGTCCCAGCCCATGGAAGTGGTAAATTGAGTTTCTGTGGGTCACTTCTGACAACAACTGTGACAGAACCCCTCTTGGCTTCAGCCTGCTGAACACTTTTGAATATTTATATTTCACTTTATTTGAGATAAGCTCAGGTGACAATGGGGATTTGATTTCTGTGAGGGTCCCCAGGCACTGCCACAGCAGCAATAACAAATGCTGAGCCCCAGCCCTGGATTTGGTGTGAATGTTCTGCGGTGGGTGAGAGGCTGAGGAGGACAGAGAGGTGCCACCCTCTGCAGTGCAGAGTGTGTGGAACAACCCCACTGCAGCCCTGTTTTCTGTCTGGGGAGCTGCTGAAATGAACCTGAGGGTTCCACCGGGGGAGCTGAGAAGTCCAAACCCCTCAGACGCCCCTGGCACTGACACAGAGCTGATCCTCAGCCCCTCCTCCAGGCAGGAGCTGCTCCGAGGATGGGAGAAAGCCAGAAATGGGAAGAGCAAAGGCTCTTCATCCCAGTGCAGCAGGYGTCAGGAATAACAGGCTGGCTGTAAACTGTCAAATATTTGATATTTCTGTAAAATTCTGGTTTTTACCTCCTGTTGCTCAAGTCTGTTGTGCTCCATTCACCCCACCCGGTTCATTTCTCCATTCAGCACCGGCAGTAGGAACACAATTAATTTCTGCAGGCTCTTGTTATTACCAGTATTGATCATCTTCCTTTCCCACCTCCTCCACTGGAAAAGGCAGATTCAGTGTGGCTGTGCTGACTGCACAGGGAAGATTTGTGAGAGCTGCAGATATTCCATGAGGGCACTACTTGGGTGAATTATGATATRGAAATGAGCACAACTCTTTTTTCATAAGGATTTCACACATGGACTGTGTGGGTTTTAGAGCTGACAGTGGGCACTGCAAGAAAGAACCATGAAAACTTCACATGGGACAATTCCTGATGTGTATTTGTTAAATTACATTTTTATATTCCTGGAAGAACTAGGAATGGAGATTGTTCAAACCCCTCTGACCCTACAGGGCAGCCCTAGTTCAGTTTTTATGCAGTAGTTCTGCTCTTGCTGGGTCTTGGGGCCCAAATCTGGTCCCATCCAGAGGAACAATAAAAACAACAGAAGAAACCTAAGAAAATTTTACAGTCTCACCTCAGGCCATGAAAGGAATGGATATTAATTTAATGCAAGTATAAAAGTTCATGTAAGAAAGCCCTTGAGAAGAGTGTGTATCTTGCTGGCTCAYCCAGCTCTGTCATCAGGAATCCTTTAAGTGCCCAAGTTCAAGCTGAACATTTTTAAAGTGGAAAGAATTTCATCTATGGACTGGAACAAAAATATTTTAAAGCATAAGCAAGACATCTGGTCATTGTGCTGCTGTTGCATATGAGATGAGATGTTTGTTTGCTCACACACATTCTGAGGCAGAAAGAACAGAAATCACCCTTGCCCTGGCTGCTTATTAGAAAAAGCAAATAGAAATTATGTGCACAACTTGCTGAAACTCCTGTCTCACTAAATGAGAAATAATTCATGTGGCTAAAATGAAAACCTTGGAAAGACTRCAACTTTTCTGTACTGCAGTTTGACTCTAACCACGTGTTGCAAGGATTCCAAATAGTTTCCAGTGTCTTTCCACATCCCAGGGCTCAGTGAGAGGGGTCTCTTAAAAGGGGTCTGTGGAACAATCCCAGGCCCCACCTGGAAAGCAAAGTGAGTGTGAGCCTCCACAGAGGCCTGGCAGCTGCTCCTGGGGAATTCCTCCTCTGCGACAGGGCAGAAATGGCCATTTGGATGTATAACTGAAATCTTACCTTGGTTTAAGTGGGTGAAGTGAGAAATTTGCCCTGCTGCCTCTTAAAATGGATTGGAGATCATTTTGCTTCATGGAACCTATTGGCTTTTACAGGCTGATAACTGATYCTATCAGTACACAACAGCCACTGCAGGAACATCTGTTTAACCAGAAAACCTTCAGCTCCATCTTGAAGAAAAATCAGCTTCTCCTTCCTCCTGCAACCTTCCCTGGTGTCCCCTGCAGCTGCTCTCCCATGAAACAAGAGATGGATTCAGGCCCACCCCAAAAGAAGAGATCACAACCCAAATTTCACCCCCCCAGGGTTACCAAGGCAAGAACTCTCTCACTTCTTGCTGGCTTGCAGCACAGGAGCACAGCCTGTTCCAGCAGCCAGGATGTGTCCACTTGGCCTCTGCACTTGTGCTCTTGGATTCCCCAGGGACTGGGATGGAGATAAATGTGTTTGGGAAGAAAGGGTTTCATTCCCCTCTAAATTCCTGCCCAGTGTTCTCATGGAAGCTGAGCAGCCAGACAAACAGCAGTGAGGTGTAGCTGTTGTCTCTGGAAAATATTCTCAGTCAACTTCCAACTTCAGCTGGCAGCTTTTTCTATTTCTGTGTTATTTCTGTTTATTTCTGGTTTTTATTTCTGTGTTATTTGAAGTTTTTCATGCACTCAGCTGAATGCCCTAAACTGATTGTGGTAATGCTCTGCCTCGAGTTCAGTGGTCCACATCAATCTGTGGTTTTGCAGTCAGATTCTCCTATTTTGGGAAAATCTATGATTTGTAGGTGAGCAGGACCCCCAGGGACAGAGCTGCCCCTTAATCAGATGTGTGTAGAATGCACTGTACACAATGCCCCAAAGCAAACCAGATTATTTAAGGGTGAATGTGAATAAAGTTAGGTAAATAYTTCATCCAAAAGTGAATTTTAAGTTAAGATACATCTATTTGTCACTAACTGAGACTTTGTAAAAACAGTTTATAAATAGTTTCTAGATATATTGCTTGTTTTGGTCCCAAAATAATTTAAAACATCTTGCCCTGTGCTTTCTTCCCTAAAAAAGTCTCCTCTGGAGAGATGCATGCTTTGTTTTCTTTCCTTTCCTTATCTATTTGCTTATTTTCCCTTCTTTTAACTGTAAAGTCAAGGAATTATGTAAGACAAGATCTGAATATACACAGATTTTATAACAAGTTAAGTGTATAAAATTATATTAGGTCTGTCTAGAAAGTCCCTAAATGTCTGTCTAATGGCTTTCCCTTAAGTGGCTCCTTTTGCTTTTCATTTTCTCCCATGTAAAGCTATTCCAAGTACCAAAGTGTTACCAAAATGGAATCATATTTTATTGTTCCACTAATTTTCCACTAAGCTCTCCCTTGTTTGTTTGCTGCTGGGCTATGGCTTTTTCCTCCCTGAGCCTTTCACGGACTCCCCTCTCAGGGTAGGTGGTCTGTAACACAAAACCATCAGGCAATCAGTTTTATGCTTTCCTTTCCAGCTCCAGCTTTCTTTCCCCAAACAACGGTAGGAAATCCTCTGTCTGACACAGTACAGGATAAAGCAAAACAAAAATCAGGCCCATTTGTGATTCAGAGATATGCTCAGTGCTCTTAATGCCTAAAATGCCCTGTGTTTTGATATAACAAAATACTTTAATCCAAAGGCAATTTAAATGATGGACAAAGTAATGGTTGGGAGAGAACAACCAAAATAAACTGGAGCTTTAGAGCTGACCTTGATCTAGAATTTGTTGAATTTGTACATCCAAGCAAAAGAAAACTTTTAACTGTGGAGCTGAACTATAAACTTGAATAGAATAAATCGAGTTAGATCATGACATGCACAAAAAATTTACATTCAGAGAAAAGTAATTTTAAATAACTTGGATGCCTGACAATAACACAAGTCTGATGTGTCTCTAAATCACTAAGAGTGGTAGAAGTCAGTGTGTTTCAAAGTCATTGCTCCAGGCTCCAAGCCTGTATTTACTCTGCAGTTAATGACAGAAATCAAAATTTAAAATCAGGACTAGAAATTGACTGCACTGTGACAAAATAACAGGAATATTCTGAAAATGAAAAAAAAAAAAATCAAACCAACCCAATGGTTTTCATTTTTGGACATTAAGATAATGCTGCATGTCATTTGCTTAAAAAGGAAATATGTAATACTTAGGCAGCAACATAAAACATTGTGGTTCACTTTCTCCTGTCAAAAATCTGGTTTATTGGGAGGATAAAAGCAGTTGCAAATGTGGATGTTAGGAACTGAAGGAAGCAGAAATGGAGCTGTTTACAACAACTGTGCTGTTACAAAGTGGGAGACTGAACTGAAAATCTGACATTGTTTTCCATRAAATTCTTCTCAAGTGTCAAATACCACAATTTGGATTCTCCAAAGATGAGTTAATGTTTTAAGTATCCAAAATAGATGGAAAATACATTTGTGCCTGTTATAGATCAGGGAACTTGTCACTTCTACATTATTTTCCCGTGTTTATGGACTCTGACACTGAGCAGTGCCTAAGACCCCAGTTGTTGTTTATCTAATGCATATCCTTTAATATAGGCAAATAAGTAGCAATTTTGGCTGTAGTAAAACAAATCCCTCCCTTAACCTGAACAGATAAAATATGCTTCAGTTTCTCCACTGTGATAGAGAATTTATGGGGCAGCTTTGTCCCAGGGGTGTCTGCTCACCTATAGATCCCATAGGCTTGCACAGAACCTCCAGTAACAGTTCCAATAAATAACTGTAAATTTACTTTTTATCCCTAGCTTAGAACAGACTTTATGAATGTGGCCACCAGTTCCCAAAAACTCCCCCAGTGAAATCTTCACTGCTGACTTCAGCTAGATAGATATCAAATTCATCACACATTGTGCTCCTTACTTCAGGGCRGGGTTTGCCATTCAATTTTTAGCAACTTTTAAATACCATCCTACCACCCCAGGCCACCCAGTTCCATTTCCTTGGAGAAAGGCCTTGCCTGGCTTGAAATGTTGTGGTTTGCAGTTAACAAGTGATTAACACGTGAAGGATTGATACAAACAAAGGCATTTATTCTTCCAGCCTGTTTCACTTGCACACTTAACCTCCCAGTCCTTTTWGCCCCTGCAGAAGATGATGTACATCACCTGATTGCCTCAGAACATGAATGACTGGGGCTGATTATGAGCCTGGTGGCAAAAAGCAGTCAGGACCTTTCCCAAGACCTCCATTTATAGCCTGAATTTGCATTTTCCTACAAGGATAAGCAAATTCTACCATGGTTTATCGCTTCAGTGACAACTCCCTTCAAGCAGCCATGATAATTGCATTTTTTTCCTGAAACACTTCCTAAGCAGTTAAAAGCTTTTGGGCTTAGTTTTTCTCCAAAGGTTTTCTAAAGGAGGGGAATTCAGTCCTTGCAACCAGACACCGACAGGAGCTGAGCACCAGTCTCTGCATCTTGTTCAGACTGAAGAGCACCCCAGGCAAGGGGATAAACAAAAGGAAAGCAAGTTATTTTTAGCTATTTGGGACAAAAGGGGCAGAGGCAGTGACAGGTGTAKCATCTTAGCTCTGGTTCCTTTGTTCTGTGAATCTGTTCAACTTGTCACACAGCATTCAAAGCAAGCAGGAAGTTCAAATGACTGAGTGTCACTCCAGGCTGGAGGGCTTTTCTCTTTAGATTGTGCACAAAATTCACTTCATCYCAAGAAGCATCTTCTCAGCCTCCCAGCTCCTATTTCTGCCTGAGACACTGAAGTCACTAAAAAAGCCACTGAGATACCGAGTCACTAAAGWGCTTCTCATTGATCCAAGGAGTCTGGGTGTCTAACAAAGAACCCCAGCAGGGTCTGGGGAAGGCAGGCTGGGAAAAGGAWCTGGACTGCAGTGCCAGAGCAGGGAAAGTGGCCCTCAGTGGGCTGCAAAGCTTGGAGATGTGCTAAATATCCTGGAGAGGCTGAAATGCCCTGAACTGCTCTCCCTGCCACCCTTGGTTTGTAACTCACTTTAACATCGGCTGCTCAGCAAGTCTGCAAACACCAAAAATGGGGCAAAAAACTTGCTTTTGGGTCAACTTAGAAGCAGAGAAAGACAGAGAGCATTTTAATTAGCAGCAGGACATAAAACTGGCTAAAAGTGAAGGAGGAGGTTCTCGTTGCTAGAGAAAGGTTTGTAAYAGAAATGTGAATGATTCCCCTGCTGCAGAGGAAACTTCGCCTACAAAGGTTCTAAGGGGAAAGAAGGAGGCCAAAATGAAGGCAAAACAATGAAAAGTTGGATTAAAAAGAAGYGGCTCAGTATGCACTGGCTCCTTCAAACCTGGGAAGGAATCACAGAAATTAAAGCAAGAGCTGCTAGCAGGACACTTGTGAGCTGTGAGTGCAGCTAGYACAGCTCAGTGCCTCTGTTCATCCCCAGCACCCAAGGGGCCAGACCTGCACTCCMAAACGAGAGTCAGGGCTCCTGACAAGCCAGCCGAGAAAATCCAAAAGTGAGAATTACATAAATTCACATTATTCCTGTTTTATTGTGGTTAAGAGACCTGGCTCAGCTCAGTTTTGGGAACATGACTGGGTGCAAGGCAGTGCAGGCTCCAGGAGGTGCAGCTCCCAGAGCTGCCCTGGGTGCCAGCAGGCTTGGCTTTTCAGCAACATCTCATATTCCATGATATTCTCATCACCTGGCTTTGTTTGTTTGGATTTAGGATGAAGCAAGCTTTAAAGAGTCTGGCACACATGGGGTTTTTTTCATTCAATCATTTAAGCCTTCCTTGTAACTATAGACAGGAGATTTCTTTAAGACTTACAAAACAGGAATGAATTCTGAATGAGCTACAAGGGAGAGATAAATAAATATGCACTCAGTGGAGTATCCTGACAAAACAATTTTCTTTTCTTTGCAAGAAAGTTGCTTGGAAAAAAAGTGCTGTACAGAAAAGGGGTTATTTGTTCTTAGGTTTTGATGAAGATGATCAACTTGGGAGGTTTTTTAGCTAAAGGGAAACACAATTAGGCAGAGGGCAATTCCATCTCCATATGTCACACATCCAGAAGAGGCTGACAATTTTCAATTTCCAATTTCCATCCCTCTGTYAGCAGATCAGGTTGGGTACTTGGGGATTTCCAGACAGGACCTGGTCTGAGCCAAGACTCTGTGTCCAGTTCACATCCAGAGTGGCCAGGGAAGCCTTGTCCTTCCCACCATGACCCTGGCAAACCACAATGCTCCTCCATCCAAACCCATGCTCCCAGAAATACAGGCCCTAAATCCCCATAATTTCAGCCACGAAATATTTTTTTTTTGGTCTATAGCATGGCTTCTTGCTTATGAACAGTAACAGAGCTCGAAGTAGCAAAAATACAAATAATCACCTTATTCACTTAACTGATGAAAGCTCTGCCCAGAGCCCCTCACCATTTGCTGTCAGATTTTTGGGCTTGAGAAAAGGGGCTTGTTAAAATAAAGGAGAAAAAGATTTTTGTTTAGGACTCAAGTTAGAGAAAAACACTTTGGAGAAGGCTGCAAGGGTGGAGATCAGATGATCTTTGTGTGTTTCTTTAGGAGGAAAAAGAAGTTATGCAATTCCAAGCAGTCATGYGGTATGGCAGCTGCTAGAGTTACTGCTAATTTTTATTAGAGCTGGCCAGAGCCAGAAAAAGGTCTGCTTTATAAGCAAGACCTTTTAAGAAGTAAACTAAATCTTCCTGAGCTGGGAGGCCAGCAGAACTGAGAGAAGGAAAAAAAACAGCACTAAAAAGTTCTGGGTTTTTTTTTTCTCCCCCCRCCTTCAAATGGTTCAGGAAACATTTTCACTCTCCCTTCCTGTTGCTGGTTTCTTTCTCATATTCATCCAATCAATCAAGCAGATGTGTAATATTTACCAGTTCTCAGCTCAAATTCCTGCTCAGCCCAAAGGACTATTCAGGTGCAGGATGTGTGTGAGCCTTCATTCCCCCCAGGCAGACTCGTGGCCCTGGGTCCAGGCTCTGGCTGACCCTGCTGGAGCAAGGCTGGATGAGCTGCTCTCCAAAGCTCCTCTCCCAGCCACGCCATGATCCTTGGAAGCACCCGGTGATTTTACCCTGTTTGATAAAACTGGAGAGGGAATTCCTCCCAACAGCCTTGTGGTATCTTCCAGGACTGGGCACCTGTGGCTCCTGTCYTTGAAATTCTGTGCAGGAATTAAACTGAGCCAGGCTCCATCCCCAGGCTCCTTGCTCTCAGCTTTGCACTTCTGTGCCCTTCAAAGTCATGTGGATGACGGCAAAAAATAATAAAGATTAAATGCAAACACTATGAGATAAAATTCACCACACTGGGGAGACCAGGCACAGCTCATCATATGGCATCTAATCTCTGTCCAAACAGGATTAATTTTGTACTGCTGTTAAATGGAGCATATAATTAATGTGGATACTCCTCTGGGGCTGTGGATGAGAACTGTGCCAGTGGGAAAGGGAATGCCTTTCCTGAAGCCACAGGTCCAGTCCTGCAATAAGGCATCTAGAAATTAGTGGTTTCTTCTAAGAGTATTTTATCAGCAGGCTTAAATAGACTAAAGAAAAAGGGCTTGCAGTAACAAAAGATACTGCTTTCYGTACTCTGCCTCTTTTTCCACCTGYTYCACACAGCTGAAGYACATTTAATGCATAATTTAAGCTGGAGATAAGATACTTGCACTGTTTGCACTCTTTGGGACTAGGAATGCCCTGGTCCCTCACCAAAGGGATGTCCCTTGTCATGCACACAGGGATGGGATGTGTCTCCACCATTCACTGCTCAGCCCACATCACTCTCCTGCACCACTCCTCCTTCACCCCAAAGGCTCCAATTTCCTTTCTGGCTAGAATATTCCCCCACACAGCCTTTAAAACCCAAATTCCCCTTAGAGATATAAGACTTTACAGATAGAAGCTTCTTGAAAGATGGCACTCCTTTATGTGAAAGCTAACACAACACAACTTTACTTTGGATACTAAAAATGTACAATAAAAGTCTTAAAAGGAAAATACTGTTTCATTTAAAAGCCTCAGTGGTGAAGCAAAATTTGTCAACTGCTATTATTGTCAGCCCAGTCCCATTTGTATTTATGAGAGCCTAAAAACTTTACAAGTCCTGTAGYTGCACTTTGTAGTGGAACATGAAGTAGTCAGGTTACACTGTTTTGAAATTTATCAAAACATGCAGAAGTAAAGCAGCAGTCAGCAATGGTGGAACTAAATTCCCAACGCTGATAAGCTGTCACCTCTCCGTGTTTCAAGCCTAGAACTGCAGTTAATTGTGGATAATTTTTTATAGTGTAAAGACTTAATTAATTAAGCAAAGGAAAAAGCCTCATGTATGAAGGAGAGCATGACTCTAAAGCCATAATTGCCATACAATTTGCTMGAGTACATTTGATAAACTTCTATTGAGCACTCTCCTTTTCCAGGTTTCCTGGCTGGAGTGTTTCTTGTCCTACCATAACCCATTTGGCAACTTTGATAAAACAAACAAAACCCCCCACAAGCCAGTACTGGAATCGATTTTGTCTACTTTTAAACTCCTTATTTGTCATTAAAACGACAAAGATCACCAGGCAGGAGAGACTTTGTGCTTCTCACCAGAACAGCACCATGCTCTTGTTCTGAAGAAAACCTCCTCCACCCAAACCAACCAGGGCTGGGCTGCAGGATCAGGATTTGGGGTCCCCAGGCAGACTTGGTCATTCTCCCACACTTGGCATTTTTCACGTTTGCTGAACAAATTCCGTTTTTAATTCCAAAAGAAGAATTATGCAAATGGGACTCAAGTGCCTTTTGATAGAGCTGGTCTGAGCTTGCTCCTTTGTCAGTTAATTTGCACTTACTTCATGCATATCTTTAACCCAATTGGCATGGTAATGTGCCACATATGTACTAAATTAAGGATGATTGTGCCTGATTGCCCAATTATGATACCAAATGTGTGAAAATAGTTGACAGGACATTCTGTGTGTTTTCTCTAAAAAGACTCCAGGTTCAAAAATCTAAAAATAAAACCTAACAGTTAATCGTAATGGTTTGGCTTGAAATGTGGAAAACTGATGAGAGGATTTAAAATGCAAGAAATTGCACCACAAATGAAAATATTAAATTGTCCCATTGTTATATGCTGTATGAGCATCCTTTAAAATGGCCCAACGTTTGTTGGAGTATGACACGTTTCTCTCTGCTGAGCTACAGAGGATGAACCAGCTATTTTTCACTTCTTTGACAGAGTAATAATTCCTAACCCCAAATTCCCCATTGATAGGCGGTTTGTATTTTGAATTCATCACAGACTGTCCCAGGTCCCCAGGCAGGGCTGACCTGCAGCCTCCAGGTGCCCCTCCGGGCTTGGCACAACCTCACCCAAGGCAGGCAGGCACCCACCAGGAGCTGGATTATCCAGGCAGTCAGCAAGGGTTGGTTCAGCAGAAAACGGCAAACACAGCTGAGGGAGGATGGRTGAGGGAATTCACCTCCACAGGAGTCAGTGGAGTGAGTCCCTGACTTCCTCTGACATTTGACTGGAAATCATCAAAGCAGTTTGCATTTCCTGTCCAGTCCTGCTCCTTGTGGTCCCAAACAAGTTAACCACACCAAAGAGAAACAACATTTGCTAAATAATCTGTGACTTTCACTGTGTTTTAAAGCACTGTATCAGTAGGACCTTTCTCCCAATTTTTCCAACCTTACAGTAATGAAAGGTTTGAGGCAAGAGGATCCGACCTGGAAAGCAAATTCCTCATAACTGATTCTCCTTTTTCTCAAGAGCAATTTCCTGTTTAACTGCAATTCCAACACAAACATGAGGAACATTATTTAACTTCTCTGCAAGGACTGGGGATGCTTCATCCCAGAAAAAACTTGGCATTCCTCCCAATTCCAGCAGTGGCAATTATTTTCCTGATTTGTGCACAGTTGTCATGGTCCCCATCTCGAGAGCACTGATGGTTTTATGGCAGAGATTTCATGCTGGCTRAAGACTGAAATGATTGTTTTCAAGACTGTGTGAGCAAGGAAAGCAAAAGTGGAGAGAAGTGCAGGGGAGAAAGGACTCCAAACCATAATCCCATTAATTTAAGATGTGTTATGCATAAGGGATCTATTCTGAGTTTAAGAGAGCTTTTTTTGATAACTTAATTACCTCTTATTCATTCAACACRCCCTTGAGACCAATATTCTAAGCTTCCACAGATTCAAAATGCCCACATTATGCTTAGGGTCAGCATGATGTGGACTTCTATTAAAAAGAAGAAGGAATAAGATGGTGTGGAAATTTCAGGGGAACCCACACAGGACCTTTTCAAAAGTTGCAGCATGTGCAATAATGTGCTTATAACCTGAGCTCTGCAGCCTGCAGGTCAGAGACTGYTGGTCCACAGCATATGAAACGACATTGCTTTTTTTATTTGCAACACTTATATTTTCATTCCATCCAATTTTTTAATGGTTTTGTTTGTGGGAAGAACARTATTACAGTATTTAGTGTAGAAATCCTGTTGCACCTCTGTGGTTGCTTCTCTGGCTCATCCCCCTGCCTTCCCCACCTCCCTGCCACAGCCCAGCCTGTAGTGCTGGTATGAAATCAGGGAAATAAATTTATGAGAGGAAAAAACGCAGCGATAACCGAGGCCGCCTGTTTTCATTTACATTTTCCTCTCCGGGTTGTTATTATTCCTCCCTTTCTTTGAGCTGTGGGATCTGTGTTTTAGCACAGGCACGATGCTGCTTTGTGAGACACCRTTAGCAGATACGGACAAAAGGCCTTGGAAAGTTTTCTGGGAGCATAAACTCCAAAAAGAGCTGAAAAGAGCTGACTGTGCTGGAGCGGCAGCGGCTGCCCCGCCGCGCTGCTCCCCACAAACGCTCTCATGTGCTTGCGTGTCCTGGCAGGAACTGCAACAGCCAATTYTAAGTCACTGTCTGAAAATGTTTTCTTCTAGAAAATTAATTCCTGAGTGTATGGRGCTGCACAGTAAATCTTGTTGGCAGGGCTGAGTTTTCCATTCAGGACAATTCTGTTTAATCCATATCCTTGTCAGGGTTCAGCTGGCACCCAGCGTCCCGCGAGGAGCTGCAGGCTGAGGATTATCCTGCTAAAGCTGGCATTGTTTTAAAAAGCGCTCACCAGCAAATCAGGAATTGAAGGTGGCGCTCAGACAGTAATTTTAGTGAGTGATTATCTGTGGAAGCTGCCTGTGAGTGGTGGTAGGTGAGCAGTGTGCAGTGACAGCGCAGCCAGAGCAGCAGCACACTGAGCCCTTTCAGCCACAGGCTCAGTCTGCTGGAAAAACGAGACCATCACGCACCACCAGACCACAAGGAATGCTCCTTCTTTTATTCATTCACTCAGTTTTACAGCCATCCTCGCTTCACTCTGTGTCACTGGCAGGGAAAGGTTCACCATGCTCCTGCCAGAGTGTCCTTTCCTGCCATTCCTCTGTGGCTGATGGATTCCTCTGTGCTGATGTGACTTTTCAGAGGCTGTGCTGCGAGCACAGCTACCAAATTAATCTCCCTGAAATCCACCTAACCCCCTCCTGGGAGCAGAAAGTGGCTCTGCCAAAACACCACACTTACAACAGGGCGAACAGGCGGCAAACGGCAAATTTTGTTTGTACATCCACGAGATTTGCTAAAAAGTTTCATTGTCCTCGTGTGTAATCTGTGAAGAAATGCACGTCCTGGAAAAGCAGCCTGTAATTTGTAGCACATGAGTGTGCTTTGGGGAAAATCAATCAAATGAACTAAGACGTGTTCTCAACTCCTAAACTAATGATCCTTCCTGTGAGCAGCATGAAACACCGGGCGAGTCCCAGATGGAATAAATCCTCCAGGTTTCAGCAAGGCTGTGACAGCTTAGACTACCTCAACAGTACCCTAATTGTGCTGCAAACTTTTTAAGGTGGCCAGCAGTCAGGCGTTTCAAAAGCCTCCTTCTTCCCCAGCAGTCCCAGGGCTAAACAAACAAGTTTACCAGTTAGCRAGAAGAGAATGCCAGATTTAATTTATACTCTTTCAGGGCTGATGTGCTTAAAAATAATAACTCTGAAAATCTGATTTTGTCTTAAGAAATGCCAAGCAGCTGCACAGAGGCATTCAGGGCTGGGACCTGAACCAACTTCTGTTGAGAGAGGAAATTAGGACCATTTTGTTACCCTGACAAAAATGAAATCTATGAGAACAGTAATTCCTTTGCAGAAAAAATCAATAGTTTCAGCATGTTTTTAACGTGGCAATTTGCTATGGAACATCTTAACAATACCTCACTAAATCACCAGTTGAAATCAGCTGCTGGCTTTGAGCATACAAGTACAGAACTGCATGAAAAATGTGTAGTCAAGGCAGAGGAAATATCCTAGAATTGTCACTTCCTCGCTCCTGAAGTCACTGTGAAAAATCTGAGAACAGATACAGGTAATAAGAAGCTTTGGTTTACATAGAGAAGTTACAAAACCACCAAAATCCAAATCTTTGACCCTAATCTGRCAAGAACTTGTAGAACTTCTTTCCCTCTGTGCCTCAGATCACCCATTTACAGAGTAAGGGTATTATTAAACAGTGAGGGGAAATTATTGAGCAGTTAATAGCCACAACATGATCTTCATAGTCATATGTAAGCACTMAAAATCGCTATTCAACAGATTCTGTAAAAGAAAATACAAGAAAAAGGCTATTTCTCTGTATTTGCCACATGCTGCTCTGATGACTGAGTAGTACAGACCATGCAACATTCATCTTGGTTTTTGTCATTCAGTAGTACAACATAGACCTCACAGTGCCATTACTTATTTCAATGAGATGAAATGGGCCCAAAAATTGCTTTTAAAGAAAATTCAAGTCAATTCTTAAACCTGATTAACTTTGCATYTATCCTTCTGAAAAATGCAGAACAGGAAATCCAAATTACACAAGGAAAATATGTTTTAAAATTATCTCTGACATAATTCCAAGGTTATCTCAGGATCAAATTGTCAGGGGATAGAATTTGCAAGCAAGCAGCAATAAAAAATGCTTCTGCTATCAGCCCTGATGTGTTTGTATTTCACTCTGCCTAACCCCTGCTCAGTAATTAGAAATGTTGTGGCAGTTCTGAAAATGAGAAGTGACACTCTTATTTTATATGTGCTCCAAAACACATCCACCAGAAGATCTGCAGCAAAGAAACATTTTCAAAAAGGAAATCAAATGATTTGTGTTTTACTTCATTGTAAATTCTCTGTGATGGATGCTGGAATTAATTAGGGAGATGTTATGCTCAGCATCTTATTCTGGAATAAGAATTCTTTGTGGAAGAATCATGCTGATGATCCATAAAACCTTGCTGTTGATTRGACAAGTTAAAGGAGCTCTAGATAGCTAAATTCAGCTCTAGGGAAGTAAGTTGCCATCTTTCTTCACCATTTTTTATGCCTTTGAAAGCAAATGTGACCTGCTAGGATGCTCTGCTCTGTGCCAAGTTCTCCAGCTGTGTCCTCCCAGTTACAGCTACATCTGTAAATAATTTTTGAGTCAAACTCCCAAATCAAAACTTTGACAGTGCGAAGGTTATAAAAAACTTGCCTCTAGAAGGACACCACCACTGGCCATTACTAATTCTCACCTAGACTGTTCACAGGTTATCTCAGATAATTAAACATCAGGATGGTAAAGCTCACTTAGATGCCTTGATGCAGGAGGGATCTCCTTTTTCCTTATCCAGAGCAAGGTTAGACAAAATGTGCTAAATATAAACTGCAGGGAACACAGGATGAAACAGCTGCTCTCAGGAGCTGGTGGCCACAGTGTCTGTATTTTCAAGGGCTCACTTTTAGAGCCCTCCAGCCTAGTGCTGTGAACTGGATGCCTGTAGTGGCTGAGCCGCATGAAACCAATGAATTTATCTAGAAAAGCATTCCATTAGCACTCTTGGAGACTGCTCCACCATGGGAACCAAACCACATCAGCTGGGCACCACTCAGGGCTTGCTTCCACAGGACACTCCTGACCCAGAGCGAGATGCTGCTCTGGAGGCACCCAAAGCCAACCCTTGGGAAACAATGTGCTCCATTTTCATCAGCGTTTTGTGTATATTTAGAGGTGAGAAGAGTGAACATGACAATGAGTTTGTGGTCAGCACAACAAGAGCTGTCAACRCACGTCAGCCCCATGTCAACACATGGGTTCCTGCCACCCTTGGTGTGTTACTAATGCAACAAATCCCTCTAATGTCTTTGTTCTGGGCTCCTCTCTTGTCTGAAAATGCAGCTTGAACTGTGCACAAGGCTCTGCACAAACACTGCTGGCACTGGCCTGGCCCTGCTGAGGGAGGGGACAGGGCAGGAAAGCTCACCCAGCCTGTCCCCTCGTGTCCCTCAGCTCCTCTGGACACAGAGTGGGACCCCTTCCCCAGCCTGCACCAACACCAAGCTTGGGGAGCAGTGAGGAAGGAGCAGAAACTAAAATCAGGAGGAGGGAGGTCCCTTGCAAGGCAGCAGATGGTGCAGAGCCCATGGGGGCTGGCTGCCCTYGTCCCTGCACTGTGAGCCAGGGTCACCTCCACAACTCACAGAGCCTGAACCAGGACCAGGACATTTCCCAGCCTTGGGGCATTTGATCTCCCAGAGTTTTGGTTTTCATACAGTTGTTTGGTTTATGTGACCGTGCACTACTTCAGAAACGGATGTCAGCTTTCCAAGGAGGCAGTGGGGAAATTCAGGCTTATGGGAAACCTTCAGCTCAAACAAAATCAGAGTTCTCACAAAACTGTCCAGACCTTTTCGCAATTATCTTACATCACACACAGGGTTTGAGCAACTCTGGATCATCTCACAGCTCAGCTTCTTATCTTTTTATAGTTCTGCTACTGTGGCTCCATTCTTTCCCCTATGAAGAAACTTAATTAATATTTTATACCCTTACTAGATTGTGGATACAATTTGCCATAACAGTACAGAAAAMGCAAATACACTTTGTCCCCTGCCAACAGAAAATCCTTAACAGCTGTTTATTGCTCATTTGCAAAACATAAGAGCAATGGAATTCCATTACTTAGAGAAACTGGCTGTTCCATGATATCCTTGGCAACAAACACCACACTTATCTTTTTGAACAATAGACTCTCAAAGTTTCTGCAGCCTACAAAAATAAGACAGTGAGGAAGACTTTTTCTTTAACTGCAAAATGCCAAACAATGGGAACTGACTCACCGTCAGCTGCATTGTTTCATGAAAATGAAACTTTTTCTTGCTCTCTCTCACCCCCCCAAAAAAGAAACTTGCTCGCTGCAAATTTAGAGAAAAGTTTCATGCAACCATCTCCTTCACAGGAAGAGCTTTTTATTGAGGTCAAGACTTTGGCAAAATGAGAAGAAATTCAGACGGCAATCTGAGTAATGTAAGAACTCACAAACAACATTAAAGGAGTTACTTAGGTTTATGATAAACCATAGAGAAATCGCCGAGCGGAATTTTCCCTGACTGCTCAAAACTTAAATACCAAGAAAAATAACATCATGCTTTACACCACAGATATTTCACATATGGTTTTAACTAAATAACTTCCAAGTTTCCAACAGCTTAAAAAAGAACTATCTGTGGCATACCAGAGAGATGCGAGCTCCTCAGAAAGTCAGGACATGCACATACCATCCATAATCTGGTTTCTATATTTAGGGAAGGACTATACCTAAAGCCCTGGAGGTCAGCACTGAATCAAGCCCAGCATATTTTCACAGACAGATGTTCTAGACAGTGTTTACCACGGTCCACTGTCCCAAACCCCCAGCAAATGTGCCATGTGAGGACCTGAGCTGCAGCGTGCACTATTAAAAGGCAGTGTATTCTCTTACCTCAATAATCCTGTCGTGGATTTGCAGCCCTCCTTCCTTAGCAGCAGGCCCAGTGTCAACTATTTTGGAAACAAAAATTCCTTCGCTGGATGAGCCATCCTGATTGTCCTTCAAGGATGAAAAGGAGAACACATTATTGTCCCTCTCATCTGCCCTCAGCTGAAGCTCATCCATGTCCCAACAGTGCATGTAACTTGAGAGAAATATTCTTATTGATGTCTTAATATGGAATTACTTTGTGCTAATGAGAACACCTGATACTCTGATTTTGAAAGATTAAGCAACCAGGGATGGGCTTCCATTAGGTAAATTATTTGCTTGATAATCATTTTCCTCTGACTTAGGCCAGCTCAGGAGTAATTGTCATTACAATTATTCTCACAGCAAAATCCAGTGAGACACAGCCTGCTTGCACATCAAACATAAGACAACAGTGCAATTTTCATTTTTAGTTGCACAGCTTTTGCTCTGGAGACTTGAAAATAAACCCGTGAAAACACCTTACACCTAACAAGGTATTTTCATATTTCTGTGTATTGTGCTTCTACCAGTGCAGAACAATGTCTCAGAAAGTTGAAAGACTCTAAAGAAAGAATAACTTTCAAGTGAATTCACTAGGAATAAATCATGATTAATGTCAGATTTCTGAGCAGCCAAGAAGTAGTTCTGAGTACTTTCTAAATTACTAGGACAAGGTATAATCCACTCCTTGATGTAATTAAAGTCATATGCAGCAGCTCCAGCCAACAAGCATCCCGAAAAAACACATTAGTGARTGTGTGGTGCAGGAAACATCTGCTGAAATCACAGAATCAAAACCAAGCTGTTTAAGTTCCATCCCTTCACCTGCACAGAGAGCTGCTGGATCTCTGCTGGAAAGGAGAGTAAATATATATATTTTTTAATGAAAGGGACTAAAGTTGTGGCTCTCAACCCATGAACTTCACAGCAGTAGGGTCTGAGAAAGAGACAYGGTGGGTTTTATCATGCTGGGAGTGGCACTGCACTAGGATCAGTGGTGCTGGCTGTGATGAGAKGCAAGAACAGGCAGCGAGAGAAAAGGCAGCGTGGTTAATGGACATCCACACAACCTCAAYGGAAGAACTGCTCTGAAAGAATCCCAAGAGGACCAAATGCTTGTCAGCAACATTTTTCCTCTAAGTGTTGACCTACATGCTTTTCCCAACTGGAAAGGGCAAACATATTTTAACAATTAACATACCACGCATGGCCGGCCACCAATAATGTTAAACCCAAGAGATCCAGAGTCCCGATGAAGGACCAGAGTCAGAGCTTTAGTTTCTTCACCCTGCAAAGAACAGACAAACACATTCACAACATGGTGTCTGGGGGTAAAACAGGACAGGTAATACTTCTACCCGGGTTTTTTGTTGGGTTGTTTTCTCATTTTTGTTAAAATCCCCTTGTAGTTTAGAGACAAATGTTTGGAATAACTTTGCAGCTCCCAGTGGCTGCTCCAGCCACCCCACTGAGCTCCAGCAGCAGAACCTCCCCTAAGATTTATGTGTCTTTTTTATTGAGATCTACACTGAGACACTTAACAGCAACAGAAGGGGTTTATATGCARTGCTGGTTCCTGCAACTACTTGACCCAGTCATATGTGATGTGTTGTGTAAAATACTCCACGTTTCCAGCAGTCAAACTCTTTGACTTTCCCAGTGCTGGGGGGTGACTGAACCTCAGGACTGGAGCCTTGCATTGCCTCTCTCTCCTGCTGACTACGTGACATTGTTTTATGTGACATTGTTTTAAACAGTATCAAACACAAAATTCTCTGCAGAGTTTTAGAAAACTGCATTAAACAAAASTGTGACAAATTTTGCCACAGGCCCAGAATGGCAATTGCTATTCACAGCACCTGCCGTGCATGATTTTTYTTCCTCTGGCATTTTAAGACCAGCAAAACAGAAATCTCCCATCACTGAAAATTACTATGTTAATCCCCTAAAATATTAAATTCTGCAGTGAATAGTTTTCTGGACAAACAGTATGCAACAAAGATATACTGGAAGGACATGTAATATTTGGGGGGCTGTGGGAACAAGCTCTGTTATCCTGGTCTCTCATCCCAGCTTGTTCCTATGTACCAACTCCTACAAAATTCCTTTATGACCCAAGGATGCTACTTAGGCTTATTAACTTTTATGAAGACARAACTAAGTGGGTGAACTGTTAAAGACAACTAAATGCTCACAATGTTCTCCCTTCAGTCTCAATCTAGYGTTGTTATTTACAGCAGAGCACTAYCAAAAGCCCTCTGAATAACAACATTTAGAGATCAGAACAGGATCAGTATGTGGATGTAGAGATACAGATGAAATTTTCTACCTCCAAAACCATTTTCTTTGTTTAATCCAAGGGGTGAAAAAGTTATGAACACAAAAAAAGTTTGAGGAAGTTATCTTAAAAGTCTGGTTTTCATAACCAATTAATGACAAAAATTGCAACAGTTCCATTGTAATTCAAGGCAGATGGTTTTAGTTTGCGCATTTTTCTTCTAACATGTCAATTTGAAGTTGTCAATCAAATATTAATGTCTATTAAAGTCATAAAAAATGTCAGCGTAATCCTGGATTACTGAATTACTCGCAGAGATGTGGGGATGATAAGGAAGCCCGGTTCCCTGGCAGGGTGAGCTGGCAGAGCTCCACTGACCGCACACTCCCAGCTCCTCCTGGGGGAACTGCACCAGCAGCCCCACCTGAAATGCGCTTCACAACTTCCACGTCACTTTCTGATCATTATCTTCCCTAACGATCCACTCGTAAATGGACTTGGACCTGATGCAGAGGAACATGAACGAACTCTGGCTGGTTTCATTTGAATCTGCCTGCACTTGGCAGCAGYGAGAAGCAGGTACCCTGAAGAGAAGTGAAAAATGAAGTAAAATCTATTTCCCTGCAAGTCTACAGACCCAGACCTCAGACAGGATTTCAAGGAACAAATTTCCAGTCCTCTGAGACCACTTTCAAGGACTGATGATTCTGGATTTGAAAGACAAGCACATGCTAGCATGACTGTTTCCTTCCATTATCCCTATTTAGGAAGGCAAATCAATTACAACAATCAAAAAACAATTACAACATTGCTCTCAAGACACTTTCAGTAATTAGAGTTGCCTGTTTTCATTAAAGCCTCCTTATGAGSCTTTGATTTGACACTTTTACACCTGGCTGAACAAGTATTAAAGCAGGTGGGATTGAACCAGGCGGGTTGTGAGGTGAAAGAAACAACTAATGCAGCTTTCTGTAGGTACTTCTGAAAAAGTACTTCTGTCTACAGGGGTTTTAAAGACATTTCCAGGTTTTTCTGGTGGCTTTGTGCATTGTCTCCATGCTCCCCATGGCAGCAGTCACGTTGCAGCCCCACCGTGGGTGCAGAAGTGCCCAGCCCTGGGAGGCAGCAGCACCTTGCTCTGGCACTTGGTCCCTTCTGCACACCCACATCTCATCTCCTAACAACTCCTTCAACAACCTCCCCCTTCTCTTCACAAGGAAGCCACGATGCAAATGATTTTTCCAGGGCTCTGCCTTTCTCTCCCCCTCCAAGATGTGGCATTCCAGCAGAGCAGTCATTAACCAGTGAGGTAACTGTGGAAATGTGGTGGCCAGGGGCCAGCCCTGCCCCRGCAGCAGACCTGATGGTTCCTGGCATCTTGTATTCCCACAGCTGAACAGAACTCTTAAACATAATTCTTGAAATTACTGTACTTCCCAGCTGAGTAATGTGCAGCTAATAGACTGCCTTTCCCTTTAGACAGCAAAGACTAATTTCTTTGGTAGTGCTGTGGCCAGGAAGGTCTGTCCTCGCCAGAGGAGGCACCTCAGCTCCTTCTTCACTGGTGAAAGGGCTGCCAGGACCTGCTTGGGGACAGCCTGAGAAGAACACATCATCTTGCTTTAAAGGACTCCATCTGGCTCTTCCAGAATTCAAATCTGTGTCACCACCACCACAGAGGTCCTGAATGTCAGATCATAACTGGTTCTTGCCTGGCTGATCCATTTAAAGTCAGCTCCTGGTTGCCAGGACAGCAGAAAGTTTTCTACCCTGGGCTGTCAACTGCTTCTGATTCCCTCTCCCCTTGCTCCTTCCCAAAGGACTGTGCTGGCTGTGTAAATAAGGGACTGACCAGATCAGCTTATCAAGAGGTGTGCACAGGCCTGTGTTTCACCAAGGATTAAGCCTTGTTTGAATTGTACAAGTTTTTTCTTGATTGTTTAGACTTTGATATTTCAGGATTGACATGTGTGATTGAAGGAAATAGTATTTTGGAGGGAGACACTCCACCTTCCCTCCCACTCCATCCTCAGTAAGCCTCTCCTCCTTCCACAAGGAATAAACAGTCATTCTCTTAATAAACCTTGGAACTGTACACAGTAAAACTGAAGTGTTCCCTCAGTGATAACACACATGGGCAACACAGCTGGGTCACATAAGACACATCTACTGCTTAAGGGACTTATAAAATTGAGAGATGCTTACAGATGAGTGTGTGTATTAAAATGTAATTATTTTTGTCTTCTCTCAGTATGGTTATGGGGGTGTTATAGAACTCACCTCAGAAATGTTTGATGAAAGCACAGCAAAGCTGTGATTCATCCAGCATCACAAACAAGGTCTATGCTAAGGTGAATCCTCCCCTGGGGCTCCAAAGCTGCCAAAAGACCCCAAATTTGGGTCTTTAATGAATGGTCTACTGTCACTCAATATGGTATTACCCCTTTGACTAAGCATTTAAACACGAATGTACGTGAGCATTTCTTCTGTTTTGACTACAGGATGTGTGATCTGATTTATTCTGGATGGGTTCTACATCAGCAGCAACAAGCAGCCATCAGGCAGGAAAGCCAGAAAACCCCTTTTCTCCATCTCCTGAGGAGCCAGAACATCCCACAGTAAGTTCTGCAGTCACTATTTGTAAGCTATGAACCCAGACTGTTGGTGCTCAGCCTACTTGTGCTTAGCACAGACCAAACTACTCCATCTGAGAATGTAGGAAATATGAACAATGGTCATTATTTAAATAATAATGACAGCAAATTGGTTATTTCACACTACCATACCTCTAATCCCTGTGTTCAGGGACATAACCCTTAGGAAAATTTACACATCCTGCTGAGTGTTCCTGCACAGTCTGTGCTCCTGTCTCTGAGAAAACAAACCCACACTTGGAAACCTGCAAAGAGGGAAAGCATCCCCTGCACTAGGTGCTCACCACAGGTCCTTTACTCAACTCTCTGTGTCACAAAGATGCAAGTTTGCTATTGGTGCTCGCCGGGCAGCAGAGAGCTGTTGGTGTTGGCCAGCTGCCCAAARAGCTGCGAAAGCCACGGAGCTGAGTGACCGCCGGCCGGGGCTGCGGTGACATGACACCTCCCGGCTTTCTCAGACTGCTGGCTGCTCCAGAGAACCGCACAACAGCCCTTTGTAACCGGGCTGCACCCAGCACAGGGGGCTGGGCCAGCTGGACCCATAAATCTGATAGGAAGTGCAGCTGCAAATATGTSTCAGGGACATTTGCAGCTGAGAAGGAGCAGCTCTCGGGATTGCAGCAGCTCCTGACACGGTACAGAGCTAAAAGATGCAAGCCCAACATCATCAGCACCAGCCACGAAAAAAGGGTGGTGTGAGAATAAAGGAGATCAAGGATGAGGAGGCAGGGAGTGGGTGAGATGGTTTCTGACAGCAGGACAGTGTGCAGGGCTCTCCTGCCATCAGCAGTGGAGACGGAGCTGTGTGCCAGCCCGGGGGAGCAGCAATCCCCCAGAATGGCAAAGTGCTGCAGGAAAAGGGGGAGACAGAACTGGCCTGAACCTTTGTACGACTGTGAACCTCCCATTTATTTTAATGGTATTACTRAGAGTTTGACCAGCACACACCCAGTACTGCCTGAAGTTAGAACAGTTCATTTAGTATTGAAACATTTTCTGGTTTGAGTTAGGAGGATGGGTTCTGTCCTGGATTCCTAAGAAGGTTAAAAAAAAAATCCTCTGACATGAAGTTTTATTTCCTTTACACAGCTTTTAGAGCCTCAGCATTACCAGAGGTGTGAATACAGATGTTTGACAGTTTTGAACAGTTTAATACTGCTGTGTCTGTGGTAGCACATTCCAGGTCACTGGGAGGACTCTGAATGTCTTCATTTAAAAGATAATTGGCTTCCAGGGCTTCCCTCGCTGGGGAGCCTCATTCCAATTAAAACTTGGGGATTGTTGTAGCTCTGGCTTTTGATTCTGGTCATTTTATAAATGGTCTAATTTTAAGGGGTTGAAATCAAGTTAATTTTTCCCTTCCTAATTAAAGAACCCTGTGTGACACTGAGAAAAAAAAAAAAAATCACAAGTACACAGCAGATGTCTTGTATTTGGATGTCACAAAGACGATGGCTGCAGATCCTGGAATAGCTGCTGAGGTGTCCGAGTCAGATCACAGTTAATCCCAAAGGCTGCCTTTTGTAGGAAGCCCTACTGTGGGATGCCAGGTRAGCTCAGGCTCTGGAAAGCCTTGGGTCGCAGCAGCTTCACTTTGTGTGACTCCTGGGAGTCAGTTTCTGCTGCTSTAATACCATTTCCAGCCCTGGAAATTCCACTTTTAGAGTTTTCTTCGGGGAAGAGAACCARGAGTAAACAGTAACACTGCGACCTTGTTACTCTTCTGGGCGAGTTACCTCATGGGGTCCAGCCAGCAACGACGGTCCCACTTACAAACATACCGAGAGAAAGATGCACCTATGGACGCACCACTTAAAGCTGTACCTATAGAAAGCGGCGTTTTACAGCTATTAAACCCCAAAGCTCAGCTATTTGAAAGGATTTGCAGATGGGCTCTCCAGGAGAAACCCTGCATAGGGAACGCGCCGGGCGCCGCGCACGGGACAAGGAGCGTCCCCGGGGACAAAGCGCATCTCGAGGGACAAGGCGCATCCCCAGGGATAAGGAGCATCCCCAGGGACATGGCATATCCCGAGGGACAAGGAGCATCCCCAGGGACAAGACGCATCCCCAGGGACAAGACGCATCCCCAGGGACATAGCATATCCCCAGGGACAGGGCGCATCCCCAGGGACAGGGCGCATCCCCAGGGACCCCGGGCAGCGCGGGGCCCGTCCTTACCTTGCCGGGGGAGGCTGCGCGGGCGCGGGCCAGCGCGTCCAGGCGGGCGCTGTACTGCGTGAAGCGCTTCTGGTAGCGCAGCGCCGTCACCTGCAGCTCCAGCTGCGCCGCCGCCAGCCGCGACAGCAGCGACTGCTCCCGCTTGCCGGCGCGCAGCGCCTCCTTCTTCAGCGCCTTCTCCAGCGCGGCCGCCCGCGCCTGCAGCGCGGCTCCGTGAGCGCGCAGGGCCCGCAGGCAGCCGTGGCCGCCGGCGCGGCGCTCGCCGTGGGTCAGCACCAGCCCGCAGCCCTGCTCGCAGAGCCCCGCGGGCCGCGCCTCGCAGCGCTCCCGCATGTGCGCCTCCACATCGCGCAGGTTGAGCACCTGGCGGCAGCCGCGGTTGCGGCACTTGGCCGGGGAGAAGTCGCAGGTCTCGGCGTGCTCGCCCAGGTGCTGCAGCGGCACCACGGCCTCGCAGCCCCGCGCGTGGTTGTCGCACTTGATGTCCAGCTTGAGGATGAGGCTCTTGAGGGGCAGGACGTGGTTGAGCTCCTTGGTGGAGATGCGCTGGCAGTTGACGGGGCAGCTGCCCTGCTGCACCACCCAGGGCAGCACGCAGCCCGCGCAGAAGACGTGTCCGCACGGGGTGGTCAGCGGGTCCTCCAGCACTTTGTTGCACAGGTTGCACTTGAAGTCGGGATCCACYTCCCCGCTGAAGCGATCCAGCTCGAACCCCATCCTCCTTCCGCTCCGCCGCGAACAACCGAAGAAAAGAAAAACAACAACAACAACAACAAAAGCCCAGAAAAAGTACCCGGAGCGCGCAGACGGGCSGGGGGGAGAGGCGGAGAACGGCAATAAATAAGAAGGAGCCGCTCCGGCCGCCGCCCCAGAGGCAGCTGAGCCCCCGGGCCGGCCCGCGGCCGTGCCCCGTCCCGCGGTCCCGAAGCGCCCCGGAGGAGCC
>JACDOX010000045.1:459207-510199 GCA_014549065.1 Cardinalis cardinalis | reverse complement strand
GGGTCCCGGCCGGACAAGGGGGCTTTGTCTGCGGCACCGGCGGGTGTGCGCCTTCCCCCGAGGGGCAGGAACGGGGCCCGCGGGCAGAGCGGGGCAGCGGCGGCACACGGGAGGGGAAGCGGGGGGAGAGGAGGGGAGCGGGGACGGGGAGGGATGCGCGGGGGATGAGCGCGCGGAGAGTCGCGGTGGGTGTGACCGGGTGACACCGACCGGCCGCGGCCGCCGCGGTGATCGCTCGGAGCGGTGTGGGACACATCGACACGGGGCAGGGGCGGCCGGGCCAGTGTAGTGGAGGTGTAGTGGAGGTGTCCCTGACTGTGGCAAAAGGTTTGGAACCAGATGGTCTTTAAGGTTCCTTCCAACCCAAACCATCCAACAGCTCTGCGATGACTTTTGGCAAGGGCACTCATGGAGTTCCCCCTGGGGTCAGGTCATGGACGAGCTGCTTAGAAATTGGGCTACTGCTCAGTCCTCAGGTGCGAATTCTTTCATTACCGACCAGAAAAARCGCAAACAGAACAATCTGCCAGTGTGGGAGGGACTGAAGCGTTAAGGGTTAATGATTCGCAAAAGCACCAGGATGCTTTGCTGAGGCCAGGTTCGCACCCCGCAGCCAAACGGGAGGTGAAGAGGTTTTGGGTGTGTGGTGGCAAAACCTCGGAWCTGCCCAGACACAGGAGAGATGGACACAAACCGCCAGAGGATGGCCGCSACAAATCAACCTTTGTTTAGCAACAAACCGGGTTTGGGGCCGGTGRGAAGCAGACCCTGTGGAGGTGGGGTGTGGCTTTCCGTCGTGCCCATGTCCTCCCTTACACACCTGGCTCAGGTGTAGACGCCCTCCTGGGAGAGGTATCAGGACATTCACACGCAGACCTGAGCGTTCTCATCCCTTCTGAGGCGGCACAACTGGCTCAGCGATGCAGTCGTGTCTGAGAAGGGGCAACAAACCACCAAAGATTCCCAAAGTGCCCCCAGACTCAAGATGCACAGTGCTGCCACAGAGARTGGGAAACTCCCCCTCCAGGGGAGGTCCCTGGGCACTAGCGCCTGAATCTGAACGYGTGTTATCCCACCGAGCTTCATGTTCCACGGATTTCCTCCAGCCCTGATGGATGAAGGCTGAGACCATCACTTTGACAAATGGCATCCAAACTGCAGCAGTCAAATCTTGTTTCTGGATCCACGGGTGGTGATATCTTTCCTCTCCACTGTCTACTCTTATCCTTTCTTTCTCTTTCGCTCTAATTATTTTCTTCAGTGGTCTCTTTATACTTTTCTATTGCTCTATTCCTATAGATAATACCCAGAAGAGCTATGTACCTCCTTTCCCTTGCATACGAATTGTTCCAAAATAAAGTTGCCATACATTTTATATAAACAAAACCACTGCATTCAGTGTCATTTCAATCTAATCCCCCCAAGGGATCTGYGAGCAGAAACCTCAGTTCACAGAGCACAGTGCTGTCCACATCCTCATGGAAAAGGGATGAGATGRTTCTGTGTTTGCTCAGGCTGCTAATGCCCCGTTGCTGCCACTTGGATGTAGCTCATTAAAAGTCACCACTTTTGACAGCCGTTTCTGCCCAGGGATGGTTGAAAAGCACTCCTGAACATGCTGTAAAAAGCCAGCCAGACCACACCTGAAGCACCAGACACAGCATCAGGCAAAAGCAATTTCTCCTACAAGGCAGATATTCAAGTACTGAAAAAAAAAAGCAATAAAAGAGAGCAGTTTTGTTCATTGTGGATAGTGATGCAGAATTCTCACGTGCACCAGAGCCACAGAGCAGCTCAATTGTTCCTTTAATGTGTTTTGCTTTATGGCAAAGCAGAAGCCAGCAGGAAACTTCAGCTTCAAGTGACCTTTAGTGTATGTCTGTGATGTCCCAGGAAAACGACTTTCTGGATGCCTGGGATGATTTTTTGTGTGTTGGTGACCTCTAGAAGGTAATAAGACTCGTGGTTACACAACTGTGTTCCCATTTCAGTCTCAGGCAAGTATTTTTTAGTACTAAGGTTTTTCCTTTTTCAAATCTGAATTCCATCTGTAGTGCTCATTCTAATTATTAATGTTCCATAAAGTTTGAGGTTGCTTTTGGCTGCATACATTGCCCTGCTGAAGGGAGCATGCATCAGWATTTAGGGTGATGTACCTAACTAAGGAATTTTTAACAGATTTGTTCCTTTTTTTTTTAAAAAAAAAAGCAGATGATGTAATAGAGAACTGTGCATGTAGGTTTCTGTTAACTCCATCTGAAGGTTGTGTGCACTGCAGGGTGATAAAATTTAATTAATTCACGTATATTGCTGACTTTTGGGTTATTCTAATTAAACTGTGGTAGTGATTCTCATGCTTCTTCTTGTGCTTCACTGCCTTTTGCATCTCCCTTCTCTTTGCCATCTGTTTCTCCTCAGGATATCTCTGCTCACACRTCCCTGCTGCCATTCCCCTTCCTTCAATGCCCCTCTCCTCCTGCATCCCCTGGGGATGCAGCCCTGCCCCGCTGGGTCCCCACACTTCAGCTGCAGTGGCATTTCACACTTCCCTAGCAGGACTCTCTTCTTCTGCAGTTTGCCTCAAAACCTGGGATTGCTGTTACCAACCACAGCATCTGGTCCTTCCAAGGGCATTGAAATGAAATAAAACTTCACACTCCCTGCTCAGGGGATGCACACAGTCCAGCTAAGGGGGTTCAGTGCTCATTGCTGTAGGTGCTGTGYTCTCTGATGGGGAAATCCAGCAGGTTCTCAGCAGGCTGCTTTGGGATTGCTGCTCCAAATCAGCARCCATGGCATTACAGCCCTCTCTACCCCAGTTTATAAACTGCCCCATGTGCTCAGGATGGTTGTAAATAGAAAGAAATTAATTCCTTCAACGATTGCTGTGGAGGTTTGGGTTTAGGATTTCAAAGTTGTCGCTGCAGGATGCTCGAGGCCGCTGCCTGAAGGCAGAGGCAGAGCTTTTATTGATTTCCACCAGGGTGACGTCAGGACCAGGTTCCTTGGGCTATTTGAAACTACACAAATATTTGGATGGAAAATATAGGCAAGAACTGGAATAACRTTTTCACTTGGAGCCACGGCCGGGCAGATGCTGTGCTGAATTCTGTGATACACTTGAATGTGACATTTATGTAGGAATAGATACTTTATTTATAAATTAAAGCTTTTGAAGGCCACTGCAGCCTTGCACTGAGATTACTGCTTGGAGTCCTGATAGGGAATTGAAGTTCCCCTCTCCCTGCTGCCTGTATCCATGGGAGAAGGCACAAATGGAGCTTTCCCTACTGGAGGCACATTTTTCTCCTCTGGAAAAAAAAAGGAAAATTCTGAAAAGCAGCCTCTCAACATGAGCCTTTAATGTTGTTTGCAAAGCCTGAGGTTTGTAACTGACGAGAGGTTTGGGTTCCAGGGCTGAAATGACACTGCCCCAGCTAAGGAAGGTCGTTTTTATTTAGTAAGTTCTCCCACCCTCAGAGGTGCTGCTGGGGTGGGACCACTGCTGAGCCRTGAAGGCTCTCCCATTTAGCTGTGCTCCCCTGTCAAACGAAGGGTGAGGAAATCTCAGTTTGGTTTGTGGCACAGGCAAAAATGCCAGCTCTCAAAGGGCTGCGAAAAGGGGGGGTTTTCTGCAGGTTTCACTCAGATTGTGGATTTTTTTCCTGCTGCTGTGAAGTTTCCAGTCCCACAGAAAATCAAATACAATTCATCTTCACCTGTCTTTTGTCCATAAATGTTGGATTAGGAAGTTGTCACAGGAAACCTGATTTTTTTTTTTCCTCATAATTTTGCCTTTAAAAAGGGAGAAATTATGAAGTAATGCAGAGAAAGAGTTGGGTCCTTCTCCACGTCAATAATCTGGGTCCTTCTGACAAATCCCCTGTGGTTAACAGACATGTCCAATGTAACATGGTCTCCTTGTGCACTTTATTTATGAGCTGGACCACTGCCAGTGGTCCTGGGCATATTTCAAATATATTTTATGTATCTAGAATAGGTACAGTATCTTAAAATGTACCTAAAATGTTAAGATCTTCTCAACATTCTGTTCATTGCCAAGCACTGTAGAGAGTTATAAAGTTGAAAGATTCTCTCTTCTTTGACATTTTACGACCTTTCTTGTACTATGTTTGTCTTACATGGGTTTTTTTTTATCTATCTGTGTAGCTCCTATCATTAAATTTCATGTGAAATCGCCTCAATCCTTTATTTTTACTGCTGGCAGAAATATAAGTTTGCATTGACGGAAGGTGCACAGAAGAGCTGGGGAGCATGGGCCAGATAAAATGTCATTGTGTGGTGGCAGAGCCATCAAGCCCAGTAGAGATGGTTGATAATGATAATGGTTTATGTGACATTTATAGGCAGTATTTTGTGAAAGGTCAGCCTCTGACTTGGCAGCTGAGTGACATTTCAGAGTTTTACATGTGCAAGTAGAAGGTGGATATGAAATAAAAATGGGTTCTTAGAGATAAATGGGATCTTAACAGACCAAGCTGTGCGAGAAATCCTCCCCAAACCCCTCTGTTTCAGAAAAAACATCCAAGCAAGAAGTGAAAGACAGCGCTTGAGCATCCTTTCCTGACATTCCAGATGTGTTTTTGTGTAGCTGCTCAAGAGCCACTTCAGAAATGTTGCTGTCTTCAGGACTGGCAATATCTGAGCCTGTTTCATAACTTCCCTCTCCCCATCTCYGCACACAGCTAATGAAATAGAAGGGTTTCTATTTTATTTAGGAATAGTTGAGAGGAAAGAGCCACAAGAATTTTGGCTCTAAGTACGCATTCCTATATTAATATGGATAGMGAAAAATATAAAATCATGCTCTTCTTTCTGGGGCTTTTTAGGAAATTTGATCAGCCAGCCATGCTGACTTTTGCTGCTCTTTGCCTGAACAGTTACATTATTCACCACTACAATATCTGAGCCTTAAAGTTATTTATTGTACATTTTATTATCGACAGTCCACTTTGTGATATGGGAGCGTTAGCCATGTTTGAAGACTGGGCTTAATGTCATGGAAGTGCTTGTTGTAATTCAGCAAATCTTTATCTGAAGTGCTAGAAATTGAATTCTGCTTTTCCTGAGCTCTTCTTCCCTGGATCCTGGAGCCAGTTTTGGTGAGCAGACTCYGAGCAAGTCTGGGATTTGAAAACAAGACTGAGGCTCAGACCTGACCACAGCTGGAAACTACACAGGGATTCCAGATTTYACTGGAGGCCACATCCCAGAAAGGCTTTGGTGCCACAAATGCAGCATCTTTGGCTTTCCCCAGCGCTACAAACCCAKGCAGTAGGTATCAAATTCTGATGTAGACGCCACATTTTGAGCTATATAATTTCTTGTCTTCTCCACCCTTATTTAAACAATTTAGAGCAGGAGAACTGACATCATTTTAGAGAGGCCTCCTCCCCTTTAACACATCCTGCACGTGGTAAGTAATGATAATGTTTAAATCCAGGCTGCGACTGATGGGTGGGACATAGAACACAGGCCATAATTTAGGGGCACATTCTGCAGGGCTTTGGAGGATGAGCTCAGCCGTGGTGGGGCCAGCCCACGTCTCAGAGGGTGGGGAGTGCTGAGTGAACACAAATTGCTGAGCATCCTCTCCCGTTTTCCCCTTTTCCAGGAGTGTGGATGCTGCAGAGCTGGCACTTGCTCGGGCAGTGCTCCACACCAGTAGGTGTGCTTGGGATTGCACTGAGCTGACAAATCTGATTGCCCTTAATTGACAGTCTGGCCCCATGAGAAAGAGGTGAAGCTCTATTTATCCCTGTCTGCTCACACATTAGAATTCCCTCAAGTCTTTTTAAGTCCAACCTTCCTCTGTTGAAACATGAGAAAAAAAAAAAAATTCCTGTTTTCAAGAGCAGGGATGGAAACTGATTCACTTTTCATAGTGGCAGGATGGCTGTGAATGATGTGGAATGTTCTGGTTTTTCCACGTCAGCGATGCTGCTTTATCTCAGGATGCTTTTGTTCCGTTTCCAAAATAAACAACCCTTAATACTTGCACGAGGTGTATTTGACAAGCAGGCTTTTGGGATCATCCACCATTCCTTAGGTAAGCAGTCATCCTGCTTATGTATTTACAGCTCTGTTTACATTTGTATGAACGAAGGAAAAAATCCCTTTTTAAAACATGTCACTTCAAAACCAKAAGCCTTATGGGAAGCCCAGGCTGTTTAGGACAAATTCTGAATTTTTGGGTCAGGTGAGCCCAAAGATAGAAAAGAATAAAAGGTTGGGGGGGTGCTGTTTTTTCCTGGTGAGTGTTACAGCAGCATGATGCAGAGCCCAGAGCTCCCTGTGGGTGCAGGTAGGCCATGGAGCATCTTGGGGCAGTGAATCCAGCTCTTGGTACTGACCTCTGTCTCCAGAAGTTTCTAAATCACTGCTTGCCAGGAGCTGGGAGAGAATCCCTGCAAACAGCCCCTGCCATGATCTGTGCAAGATGAGGATCCTCAGCTGATTGCTCTTAGGCAGGATTCTGGGCTCAAGCACCTCTAATTTGATCCTAATGGAGCTTTTGGCTGCTTTTTTTTTTTGCTTTTCCTGATACTCCAGTTGTTTTGGAAGATGGTGGTGGCTCAAGGCAGCCTCTCAGTTCTTGGACCTTCTGTGCAGTTTATATTGCTTTAAAACAAAAGTCTTTAAAAAGGAAGTTCCAGTACTTGGTGAGCACTGATTTCAGAGYTGCTTCTTCATTTCTGGTAGTTAAGGGGGTTGGGATAAACTGAAGCCATGGGTTGAGAGGTGGAACAGGGCTTTGTGAAGCTGTGAGGTTACACCAGGTCAGGCCATTGTTTCCCTCATTAATATGCACCAATAATTACCCTGATTTCAGCCCGCTGGGAGCTGAGTGTGTTTGGAGCCCCAGACACTCAGTTTAGGGCAGGAAAGGAGGGACATCCCAGCTGTTGAACATCCTCAGCGTGGCTGCTCCGAGACAAAAGGTACTTTTCCTTTTTTAACATGAACATATTTTGTGGTTTTTTCTCTTGGAATAAAACCCTGACCATTCCTAAAGGTCCTCTTTGCATGAGCAGAGTCCTCAGGAAGCTCTGAATTTCTTTAGGGTGGTGGCTGAGTGGGTTCAGAAACCTCCAAGGCCTCCCCTCAAGGTTTATTTATTTATTTATTGGTTTATTTATTTATTATTTGTGTGATGATCTGGAGGGTCAGGAGCTTTTAAATCCATATTTGTGCTGTGAACAGCCCAGCACTGAGGACAKCCCTGCTGCACAGGGCACTGCTGCACACCCCTAAATATTCATCTCCAGACCCCTCTCCCTCTAATGAAAAACATTTTGGGTAGCTCTCATAACTATTTCACTTTTAGCCTTTATTTTGTGYTTCAAATRTCTTGATCTAGGCAGCTTCCAGCTCCTTTCTTCCTCTTTTTTATTTTCTTATTCATTTTCYCCCTTTGTGGTTTTGCAATATTAAGTATGCCCTGAAATCTCATTAACATTTTAYACATTTACTTTAAAAGCCTGCTTGGTGTTTCTAAGGTCTCTTCTGCACTTTGACAAAAGTTCCAAAAGGAAGAAAAGTTGTRTCTTTCTTTATTGGCGGGCTGTGCTCCATTTGTCAGTGACAGAATGTGAGCCTCTTGGCAAATCAGTTTTTAATATAAATACTAGATCTGACTGAAAAATATAAAAGCTGAATTTTCTGAGAACTCCCTGAAATGTCAAGTTTGTTGTCACTGTAACAAATTAGAAACAGATCATTATGAAGAAATATTCTCTGTGGGTTCTTTTTAGAATTTCTAAGTRCAAAATGTAAATTTTCTGGGCATTTTTTTTCCTTAAAATTTTATTAAAATAGCTCTTGACTTTTTTTTTTTTATACTGAATAAGCAGTCTTGAAGAAGAAATTAATTTGTTAATCAGGATACCACATAAAAATGCAAGGAAAATATCATCCAGAAAATTAGCAAAGTAATGAGAATAATACCGTTAATGCTATATTTTAAGTGGAAAAGTGTTGGGAGAGGAATATTTTTTTCTAAAAACTGTGTTGACGTGGTTGGGTCTAGAATGAATCAGTACTGCTCTAGTTTTATACCTCCCTGTGAGAAGTTCCAGTGCAATGGGAATAAAACCTTGCGAGTGGCCTGAGCAGCAATTGCATGGGTGTGACTTCTCTGTCACTGCCTCGTGTTTTCCCCAAGGGGATGAAAGCTCAGCTGTTAAAYTGGGATGGAGCTGCCTCCCCAAGTGCAGGGAATCCTGCTGAGCACCACGGGAAGATCAGGGCAGGAGCCAGGGCAGGGTGTTGGTGTTTGGGAGCAGATCCCTTCCCAGCTCCTGCTGCTCTGGGCTGTTTTGGGGTTGTTTGCAGGATAACAGGGCTGGGGGTTTGTGTATGGCTTTAGCACAATGAGGAGATGCTCCCACACCTACTCCTCGTTCATTTGCCRTTAGCCAGCCTTCACAGAGGCTACACTGAGATTTTTCCATCCTGCACTTAAAAGAAATTTCTTTAGGGTCATGGCTGTGTGGGTTCAGAAACCCCAAGGCCTCCCCTCAAGGGTGGTTTATTTATTTATTATTTGTGTGATGATGTGAAGGGTCAGGAGCTTTTAAATCCATGTTTGTGCTGTGAACAGCCCTGAGGACAGTCCTGCTGCACAGGGCACTGCTGCACACCCCTAAATATTCACCTCCAGACCTCTCTCCCTCTAATGAAAAACATTTTGTGGAGCTCTCATAACTATTTCACTTTTTCTTTTTTTTTTTTTTGTGTTTCTAATGTCTTGATCTAGGCAGCTTCCAGCTCCTTTCTTCCCCTTTTTTCTTGCAAAGGGACTTTGTGCCATGGAGGCAGGGACAGCTCTGGGGGCCAGCTGAAGCTGTCCCCAGCATCCTCCAGCACRCACAAACTGCTGCAGGGCCCTCCCTGGTGTTTGCTATTTGAACAGCTGCATTTTGGGGCTGGGAGGTGCCTTGCCTGCCCAGTCTGCCTCTGCATGCTCAGGGGAGGGAGGGCTGCCTGTGCCTCCCCAGCTGTGTCAGTGGAAGGCTCTGCTTGCTGTGCTCTGCACTGGCAGTCAGTGGAGGTGTGCTGCTGCAGCCCCCAGGAGCTCAAACCCCAAACCCTGTCCCTTCAACCCATCTCTGAAAACTAAATTATTTAGTTCTGAAGGCAGGTATTAATTACATAAATATATATTTTTCTTACTCTGCAATGACTTCATGCCTTCCAACCCTTTTTTTTTTAATCCATAGTGGGCTTTTTCCCCCCTTAATGCAAAGAGAAATTTAATAATGTTTGTAAAGAAAACTGGGCTGGCTGGTGAAAAATCTTCAAAAAACCATGGCAAAAATAGTTGTTTTATAGATTATTGAAGCTTGATGAAGTAGGCTCTAGTGAGTGATTTAAGTCATTGAATAACAAGATAGAAAGTAATGGAAAAAGCCAAAGGTAACAACCTTGATGGCAGAGTTAAATGATTTATCTGACTACAGCTATTCTAAAGGCAAAGGTTAGTGTACTGAGCTGGTGCTGGGAATTATGGCAGGAGGCATGCAAAGCTCTTTCAAGTTGCTGTGATTTGTTTTTGTTGTACATTTGCCATTCCCTTAGCATTAGCCTCAGCTATTTTATAAAAGCACTGCATTGACCTCTGCTGTGTGAAGTTTGCACACGTGCAAGTGCCAGGAGGTTATTGAAGACAAAGAGATTGAGAAGGGAGGGCAGTGGCAAAAGCAAGGGCAAAACTGCAAATGGTAGTGGTGAAACTGCAAATGGTAATGGTGAAATAATAATAAACTGCAATTGGTAGTGGTGGAACTGCAAATGGTAATGGTGAAACTGCAAATAATAGTGATAGAACTGCAATTGGTAATGGTGAAACTGCAAATAATAGTGGTAGAACTGCAATTGGTAAGGGTGAAACTGCAAATAATACTGGTAGGACTGCAATTGGTAAGGGTAAAACTGCAAATAGTAATGGTGCAAATGGTAATGGTAGAACTGCAATTGGTAATGGTGAAACTGCAAACAATAGTGATAGAACTGCAAATGGTAGTGGTGAAATAATAATAAACTGCAATTGGTAATGGTGGAACTGCAAATAGTAATGGTGCAATTGGTAATGGTGGAACTGCAATTGGTAATGGTGGAACTGCAAACAATAGTGATAGAACTGCAATTGGTAATGGTAAGGTCAAAGGTGGTTTTTATACACAGTAAAATACTGTGATCATAATTTCATGTTTTGCCAAACACGCTGCCCATCTCAGCTSTCCCAGCTGCTCTTCTTTTGTTCCTCCTTTCATTTCTGCTCCCATTTCCCTGTCTCCTCCCTTTCTGCTCATCCCACACTGCCATCCAGTGCAGCTCCCACTCGGTGCCTTTCCAAGCCGCTGCATCTGGTTTTACTTGGCTGTCCTTGGCAGGCCTGTTCTATTGCTCAAGGGGTTGGCTCCTTCCTGGAATATCCACCCTTCTGGGGCCTGGGCTGGTGAATGTTAATGCTCAATCTGTGTCTGCACGCTGCTGGTGGCATTTTGCAGTTGTTCTGGCCCTTGGGAGGTGAGTCTGTCACAAGGGCAGGGGCTCTGTGTGCTCCCAAGCACTGAGGTTTCTGCACAGCAGGGCACGGCAAAGTGACCTGGAAAAAAATAAAAAGTAGAGCAGAACAGGCTGAGGTGTGGTGTACATAACTTTCAAAGCCATGAAACTACAGAGAAAGCTTTGAAATAGAACAGAAGAGAGAGGTGGAGGCAGGTGCTGAGTTGGGAAAGCTGCTTCTCTTTGGTTGGAAAGTGTTCCACAGAGGGCAGAACAAAGGAATAGGGGTATAATCCTTAAAATAACGGTGAAGAAGAAATATATTTAAGGAAGGAACTACAACTTGTGTGAATTTAAATTGCCGAAGTGACACTCAGTTCTGCACAATTCAGAGCAGGCTGTTTCTGTTAAAACAGTGCCTGCCTGCTTGAAAATTCACAAAAGCTGGGTAAAATTAATGATAGGCCAAGAAGGAGGAAGGTGTGAGACTGTCAGATTTCTTGAAATGTGCAGAGACATTGGTGTGCCTCTCATCTTGGTGGGAGTAGCAATGAAGAGAACTGAGTACAGAAACAACACAGCTTTGCCTGGTGCTTCCCTAGCAAGAAATGCTGCTGCACACAGTGTGTTTCTGCCCTAGCCYTGATTTATCTGAGGGATAAATCAGCTTCTTTCACTATTATTTGTTGTTGATTTTTTTCATATGGCTCTCCTACTTGACTGCTATTTTCCCATAGCRTTTTCCCAGCATGCTTTCAGAAATATCAGAAAATACTCACAAATGCTCCAGAAAAGTGCCAACTAAATATTCCACAAAGTGCTTGCAGAGCTTGTGCAATGTTTCCCCTGGTCCTTCCCAGCTGTTTTTGAGCATTGATCTGATATTTCCCCCGTGAGCAGTTAGCATTTTTGTGACATTAAACATAGTGGGGAGGTTGTGTTTCCATGTGTGAATAAAGTGACTGATCTGATTTTTTCAGATGAAAATAAATGTTCTGATTTTTTCAGATGAAAATAAATGTTCTGATTTTTTCAGATGAAAATAAATGTTCAGCGTTCCTCCTCCCCAAAAACTGCTGCCTGAGGGTTTGGTTTTTTCTGCCCTTTTGGGGTTGTCTGTGGCTTCTTCAAAGGAAATAAGGTATTTTAGTGTTATAATTCAGACTACTCCAAATTCATAGCATGTGACACTTTGGTTTTCTACTGGCATTGGATCAGGTTCTTAATAGTCTTTATAATATTTAAGCAGATTACCTGAGGTATTTTTCAATATACCTAAAGAGGAGGTGGCTATGCCAGCTGTCTGCAGCAGGAGGAATTTAGGTTTTATGGATGTAAATAGAAGTCATACAAGTCCTATCCACCTCATGAAACACTTTGCATTCATTTTACCAACAGCTCTTTTCTCTTTTCTTCCCTGCAAATTGTGCCTAAACAACAGGACCCAAAGAAAGGCTGACAAAACCAAAAAAGAACAAATTTTGTGCTGTTTGTTCAATGGTAATTGGTTCATTACAGGTCAAATCCTGAATTGTAGCTCTGCAATTGGGAAGCTCTGAACCTGTTCAGGTAAAACACGTGGCTTTGGGAAGCACARTAATCATTATGCAGGATCAAGCCTCTAATTGGAGTGACAACATCTCAGTAATGCATAAACTTCAGCAGGACAGGAGAAACCCATGTTCCAGTTTGCAGAGCTTGTTGTCTTTTGAGGAAAAACATCTTTATACAGTATTGCAAAGTATTCAAATCCATTTATCTATGATTACAATTGGCATCAATCAACTTGTGCCATTTTTACAGAGCTAATGGATGCCTTGAAAATGTTCCAAGCAGATCTCAATATGGTCTTAATGCAACAAATTGGCTGTTTTGTAGAATACACTGGTGAAGCCCCAAATTACTTGTCTGATTTTTCACTTCAGCCATTTATCAATTTATCCCTGATTTCACTGAGAAAATGTTGACCCAGGAGACGTTAAAGGCAGAAATTGTAGTGAAGGCAGCCCTTTTCTGGGTACGTTCTGCAGCTAGCCCCCAGGAGCAGCCAGTTTCAAGAACTAGCACTAAAAACGGTGTTAGTAAGAATATGTGCATAGATGTTACAAGAAAAGTTCACATTGTATGTGCTTGTAATGCAATACTGTATAAAAAGGTTTTTCCTTAAAAGACAGCAAGCTTTGCAAACAGTAAAAGAAAGGAGAACAGTTGATGAGTAGGGMCTGAAAAGTCACCCCTGTTGTAGCTGCAGTTCAGTTCTTGCACCAAGTGGGAGCTGGGGTGCAATCCCTGGCTCTAAGTGCTGTCTGCAGACTCCCACCAAATCTGTATGAAGGAGAATTTCTGTTGACTTGAAAAATGACTGTTAGCAATTTCTTTTTCCTGGTGATTTGCTTATTTGTTCTCAATACTGATTAATTAGAGAGGAACCAAAGCAAGACATGCTCCAAGGCTTTCTGAGCCCCTTAAATCAATCTAGAGAGACCACTGCTCCAAATAAAACTGCCTGTATAAACACACCACTGTATAAATGTTTGAGAGATGCTATTGGACTGGAACAATATGCCAGACATCACTTCTAAGATTTATTGTCTGGGAATCTGAATAATATTCCATAGAATCTCCATTATGGGTCAGGCCAGAACCACTTTAATTGACAGCATAGAGTGCAGCTTGTTCTTTTTGCTATTTTCCCTAATCCTAGTGAGAATAAACCAGTCTGAGGAACCAGCAGTGAGGGAAGGAACCATCAGAGYTTATAGAAACCAGCCCTGGGGTTCAGAGCCCTCTCTGGGCTCAGGAGTCCTTGCACRAACAGCACTTTGTGTCTGCTCTGTGCTGAGCTCAAGTGACCCATCAAAGCTCATTTTTGTCCTGCTGAGCCCAAGCCAAGGCAAGAAGCACCTTTTGTGCTGCTGACAGCCTCTGAATGTCCCTGGGCTGTAGGAAGCAGRATCCTTTCTGCAGCAGTCTGTGCATTTCTGCTCCAGGGTGGTTTAGTCCAGTTTAGTTGGATGTTTGCATGTTTGACTTTTAATTTAGTCCTTGCTGAGAGAGAGATCCAGGTTGCAGATGACACTGGGATGCCTAAATAAGAAGACAAAGTGTTCTGAGCTGCCCGGGGAGATGGCAGCTGTGTGAGTTCACAGTTAGTTTTCACATTTCACAGAAAGGAGTTTACATTTAGGCCCTTCCTTAGGGAGCTGTTTGGCATCCTTGTGTAAACAGCCAGGTCTTCCTTGCCCAGAATAGCTCCTATCCCAATCTCAGCAGGARTCCCAGCACAATCCACGGGGTAGAGCCCTGGGTGTGCAGGACCTGCTGGCCTTGCCTGCAGCAGCACACCTGAAAGGTTTCCCTGSCAGGACCCTCCAGGGGTCCCTGCAGCTCCCAGGCAGAATCCCTGGGATTCTAATACCAGAAGCTTAACTGAGATCTGAAACACRTAAAAGTGATTTCTAAAAAGCTTCCCATTTTACCTTTCTTTGTTGCTTGGTAGCAATAGTTTCAGCCCAAATAAAGCTTGAAAACCAAAAGTGTYGGAACTCAGCGCATCCCTCTGGGTGTCCAGAGTTGCCAGGACCCCTGCCAGGGGGCTCAGAGACCCTGGCACGCAGCCCAGAACATCCATGGGTTTGGTTATGACCCRTGGAGCAAATTACCAGCTTTGTATGAAGACCTGAAAGCCACAGAAGTTTAAGGAGTGTCATAATAAAATTATCRCTGGGTGAAGGGGTAGATTTTGGGGTTTTTAGAATAGGGSTTTTGGGGACAAGATGGAGGGACTTGGGCATGTCCAGCCTTTCTTGTTCTTCTTCTCTACCTCCATCTTCTGCTGTGATGTTGGCACTTTGGGATTGGTTTGGAGTAGAAGCTCACTGTCTAACGTAGGTGATAGGTACTGGAAAGTAATTGTAAAGATGTTATATTATAATTTGCAGTATAAAGAGACAACACCRCCCCAGGGGAGGCAGAGTGCCTCTGACTGTCCTGCTGAGTGGACCTCAGCTGGACAGGAGAACAATTTTTATCGATAAGAGGAATAAACCACTCTGAGATGGAGARCTGAAGAACTCYGGCTCATCCTTCGAAGGTGCGGCCCGAAACAGAGACTGTTCACGTGYCTGGGGGCTGCAACGAACTGCCAACTCCCAGCACAAAAGCAGTGTGTTTTTTACTTTAAATTAGAAAAGATAAAATGGCCAGACCAGGAATCATCCAGATGGAATACACCTCAGACCCTGCTGTCCCCTGAGCAGGGCTGGGCATCCCCTCCTGTGCATCCCTTCTCTGGGGAGCTGTGGCTGCATCTCCTCTCTGCTCCCCGGGAGCCCAAGGACAGCTGGGGATGGCTCAGCCTTCCCCTACCTAGTTAAGCAATTTAGTTACTTAATAATTAACTGGCTAGACTTGCCCTAAGGGGGRAAAAAAAAAAAMCCAACACAAACCCCTATGACTGATTTTTTTAAAATGGAAAAAAGGCACAGTTGCCAGGGAACAATAGCAGCAGTTGGACGGGGGCTGCCCTTAGCTGGGGTGTTTTGGTTGATATTTTCTCCTCCTGGAAAGCAGGAGGCAGAAACCACGTGGGCTGTGGTTATCTGTGGTTGTATCTGGTTATCAGYGCTGGTGTAGGACTTGTGTAAATACACACATGCTCCTTGCTGAGCCCTCTGCACTGGGGGAGTTACTTGCAATCGGGCTGAATGCTGTATCATTGTCCAAATAAGCCATTTGTTTGGAGTGGAAAATCTTTTAAGGCAGAGCAGTTTTCCATCTATTATTAGATCAATTGATTTCGTTAAAAAGAACACCAAGTTTTCTGGCACTCAGGCCATTTTTTAAAAGATCTTGTGGGATTCTTTAGGGTTCTTCACTGACATGAAAATGAATTATCTGTTCCAAATCTGAGTTTTTTTTTTCACTGTATCATTCAATCTACTAAACATTCTTCCATCTTGCAGGCCTTGCCTCCCCTCTCCTCTTGGAAACATTGCAATTTGAACTCATAAACCTTCACTTGGGAATTGCAAAACCTCACATTACGTGTCTTATTCATTGAGGAATTTTAAAGGAACCCCCGGAGTCCTACTTGCCACGTTTTCATAACACTTAAATCTGATTTGTTCTATCATTCTCCAAAGCTTAATTGGAATAGTTTTCAACTGGGTGGATGGAGGGAGGATCCAGGGATTTATCTTAAAAATATCACACAAGTTACTTCATCTACTTAAAAGAAAGACAAAACTGTGGTTGGATGTGAGCCTGATCTTTCAAATGTGGTGCCTCTCAGCTGAGTCTGGTGACAAGCTCCAGAACTGGTGTTTAGTGATGGTTAGAGGCACCATAAAACATCAATTTKATTTTTTCCAGTCATTTTTTAAAYTCCCTCTCTGATGCTTAAAAACCTCTTTCCTTTTTTAATGCTTTTCAAGCATTTTTCAGAAATTTGAAACTTTTTTAGASTCATAGTTGCTCTGAAGATGTCTGGCATAGCACAGGTTCATTCGATGGTTAAAGCCTAATGTGAACCTCAATGAAAATATTCTAGTGGCTTTTGTTTTCTTTTTTTTTAATCTGAGACAAATATCTGCCATACTGCTGTGCCCACTCCAGTCACAGAAAGCTGCTAACATTTCCCAAGGCAATAATGTTAGGGAAAAGCTGGAATTACAGGGACATTCAGGGACATTATTCTTAAAAATAGTAAGATGCTGAATGGAATTGATCTGCAGAAGTAACTTACTAAATTCGGAGTGAACTTTCCTCACAGCAGAAAATTAAATGTAYGAGGACACAGATGTGTGCTCAATTCTTTAGTCAGGATGGTTTGTGTCCTCATCAGTATATTAAATATGTTATATATGTTATCTATATTACATTATATGTGTTCTGCTGATTTCCTCTTGAGCTATGTCTAAAGCCAGAAGTTTAACTGAGATCTGAAAAATAGAAAAGTAATTTCTAAAAGCTTCCCATTTTACCCTTCTTTGTTGCTTGGTAGCAATATTTTCAGCCCAAATAAACCTTGAAAACTGAAAGCAGTGTGTTTTTTACTTTAAATTAGAARATATWAAATGGTCAGACCAGAAATCATCCAAACCTCTTTGCAGGACTGTTTTCAGAATCAGTTTTCCCCCAATGCTGCAGGGGAAAAAGCCAACCCTTGGCTGCTTCCAGTGGAAAATGTTAGTGCAGTTTGCATGGGACGTAAATTACAGCAGGAGAGAGTCGTGGGGAAGCTGACAGCAACTGGGCCTGCTTGAAAGAAAACAAAGTGAAAGTCAGTGGGAGCCTGGCTGCCCTGGAATGCCTGCCCCAGTTGTGAACTGTGGGATCCAGATGGTTTTCCTCCTGGAACAGGGAGCACAGCACAGCCAGGACACAGCCCCAGGGCTGCTCCTACCTGGGCAGGGAGGCTGTGCCCCAAATCCCCGCTCCAGCCTGTGCCCCAAATCCCCGGGGATGGCCCCAAGGTGTGCCCCAAATCCCTGCTCCAGGCTGTGCCCCAAATCCCTGGGGATGGCCCCAAGGTCTGCCCCAAATCCCCGCTCCAGGCTGTGCCCCAAATCCCCAGGGATGGCCCCAAGGTGTGCCCCAAATCCCTGCTCCAGGCTGTGCCCCAAATCCCTGGGGATGGCCCCAAGGTGTGCCCCAAATCCCTGGGGATGGCCCCAAGGTCTGCCCCAAATCTCTGCTTCAGGCTATGGGGAGCCCCCAGGGTCTGCCCAAATCCCTGCTCCAGGGTTTGCCCCAAATCCCTGGGGATGGCTCCAGGCTTTGGGAAGGGTTTGTCCCAAATCCCTGGGGATGGCTCCAGGCTTTGGGAAGGGTTTGTCCCAAATCCCTGCTCTAGGCTGTGGGGAGGTTTTGCCCCAGATCTCTGCTCCCAGCTGGCTGCAGGCTTTGGGGAGCCCATAAGGGTTTTTCTCCTCTCCATGAGGAGAAGCAGAGGTGCCCTGGCTCTCTGGACTGGGGGAATGTGGCAGGGACAGCACCATGCAGTGTGTGCCCCAGACTGGGGTAGTTCAAATGTAAAGGAGCTGAAATATTCCAGATATTTACTGAATGAAAATGCCCTGTGTTCTGCAGAAGACTGTTTCTATTCAGAGGCCACATACATTCTGCAGGTTTGCCAGTGTGATGAAGCTTATGTGGAATTGGCAGCCCAAAGGAGATGATTCAGGCTTCTCCAGGATCTGGAGCTGGATGATAACCACCTTGTTTGCTCTGGGCCACCTCAGCCAGCATCASTCTGAGTGCCAAATGTCCTGTGATGATTGTGGAAGGATGGGGGCAGGTCCTGCCTGGGTGTGGGTCTCTGATCCTTGCTGGCAGACTGCRCTTGGGCAGTAAATATTGTATTCAGACACATCTCAAACCCCAGCGTGGGTCCTCTCCACTGACAGGGGGTGGGATCCTGATTTTGGAGCCCTCTAAGATGTTAGCAGTGCTCGTGTTGTGACTGGGGATTAAGGAATATTCTCAGAGGACTCTCTGCCTCCTGCACTTGCCACAGGGCTGCAAGGTCACGTCTGATGCTGGAGATTCTCCATTATTTTTCTGAGGAGTTGGTGTTAATCAGCTTYCAAGGGCAGGCTGGCATGTTAATGGAAATATCTAATGCTCCTGCTTTTCCTGGCTATCKCTTGCCTGCCTTCCTTCCCCCCATCCATCAAGATTAACAAGAATTTATTATGTTCAGCTTCCCTTCAAGAGGTGTCATTAGAGGCACGTAACCATCTGCARGATTTATTTATTCACCCCAAGGATGCTGGAAAGGTGTGCAAGCTCGAGGAACACACACATAACTCAATCTGGGATGAGGGGAAGGCTTCATCTTATCAGAATTGTTCCTTAATGAGGAATAAACATCAGCCCAGGGCACCATCCTGCCCAGCATCAGTGTCCCTCTAAGGCAGATGCTCTCTGGTCCTGGTGTAGCTGTGTTTATACAACTTTTAAAGCGAGTTTGGTTGGCTCAGAATGCCCCCAGTGCTGCCTGTGGCACATCTTTAACCTCTCTGTGATGGATCTCATCTCAAACCTCGATCCACCCCCTCCCTGTCCCGACTAATTCACACCCTGGCAGGGGATGCAGAGCCCCAGAGCCTGCTGTGGTTGATTTCAGGAGTGAGCACAGCCCAGCAGTGATGCTTCTGCTGAGCTGTGATAGACAGAGCGCTGCAGAGATGATTTGCACTGCTCCATGAACCCATCAGGATCCATTTACCCACTCATCCATCAGGGCCTGGCAGTCCCAGGGCACTGCTCTCCTTGCAGGTGTGTGGCAGAGTTGATCCATATGTGGGCAGGCAGGGCTGCTCAACATCTGCAAGTGCCAGACAAACTTACAAAAATCCTCTTTTTTTTTTTTTTTTCCTCAGCAACGTTTGTGGGTGGGAAGGATTTGCCTCATTCACCCATCCATTTATTCATTCATGTGATCCTACACTTGTGAGTAAGCCTAAGGAGGAAAATGCATGAAAATAACACAAATTTTAGCTGTAATTCCAGGAAATTCCTGTGAAGRGAATTAAGGAAATGGGATATTAGTAGCTRCTTCCTTGTTTCCAAAACTTTATARAGRAGTGAAATTAATACAAGATATTGAGTTCCTCTGTTAAGGAACTCTGCAGATGAAGTGTGGRGAGCTCATGGAGTGTTTCCTATTTCTGTGACTCATTGGAACATTCTCCTGTAACCTTGATGCCCTTCAAAGCAGGTCATGGCAGTGGGAAAACTAACTCAGGCCCTTAGTGATGCCGTTGATATTCCTGMATTTGAAAATCCACGTACCTGAATAAAAATTTGGGAAACTTAAACAGCGTCAAGAAGGTTGCCTGGAGCCCACATGTAAATTATTAAATACTACATGTAATGGAACCCAATATTCTTGGAACATGAAGCAGCAGCTAAATGGAAACTTTGGCTATTACCATATTCATGTTTCATGCAAAAATATTTTCAAGATCAAAGTTCTGTTATTAAAACAATAGGCATGAAAATAACAAAATTGCTTTTCATAAAACAAACATATTCTTTGTATCTGAGAGGCTTTTCGCAGAAATCTGTATTTTGAAGCAGTAATACATTACAGATTTCTTTGCTGCACTACTTTGATTCATTCATTAAAATAGTTTTGATTTTGGCATGTTGCAAAGGTCTAAATAAAAGCATCTTAGTTACATAAATACAGACTCTGTGGATTCAACAGTAATATAGTACGTTTGGAAAAGTGTCATTTATTCTGAAAATACACAAAGACCAAACCACAGACAGAATTTTCTGYACATTGTAAACATTCTCACAGTATGGGTATAAATATCCCTTTTTTGATTCATTGCATGCCAGGTCGTCAAGCAAAGAGATAGAAAAAGAAGCTAAAGAAAAGGGATTATTAATCTACTAAGATGCTTAAAGGCAGTGAAAGCCAAACAATAAAAGAGCTTACAAAGTTTCAAGTCACTGTATACAGACAGGGCCATAAAATTACAATAACAATAGCAGATAAAATAATCTCATATTTACATCACTTTCACCCACAGGATCTCCACAAGCTGTGGCGTGTTTAGGGATTTGTGGGGGGTTTGGTGTCTGGTGGGTCCTGGGCAGAGCTGGGCTGCTGTCCCAGCTCAGAGGGATGTCCAGGGAAGGTTTAAGAAGGTCCTTCTGCAGTTTGGTACATTTCCAGCCTGAAGTATTTTGAGCCCAGGTCACAAATTCTTTTTTTTCTCTCTCTTTCTCTCCCTCCTCTTTCTCTCCCTCCTCTTTCCCTCTCTCCTCCTCTCTTTCTCTCCCTCTTCTTTCTCTCCCTCCTCTTTCTCTCTTCCTTCCTTCCCTCCCTCCCTCCCTCCCTGCTAGGCTGCCAGGCAAAGGAGCTGAATAAAGCCTCATTTTACATGTAAATGTATGTAAATTTTGGTGAGTCTAAAGGAAATGTAGACTTCAGAAACGAATTATTTTGGTGCCTTTTTTTTTTTTTTTTTTTTTCTTTTAGCTATTAATTGTCTTTTAAATATGCATTTAAAAATGCATCAGTTTGTGCCCAACAGAGCAAACCCTGAAGCTTTTCTCCAGCTGAATTCCTCTTAGGAGCCTTGTTTGCTCTTTTCCTGGCAGAGCTCCCAATGCCTTGATAGCAGTTTTATCAGAGTAAAGCCCTGTGCATTTGCATGACACTGAAGAGCCAAAATTATCTCTAAATGGAGCAAAAAAGAAATTGCCAATATATATTGTTCTGAGAAAGAGTGCTCTTTGGTGGGCCCAGAGGGGACATATTGTAAATATGATTTAAAAATGTCTCTGCTACTACTGTCTGATCTTATCATCAGATGTTGCTGTGGAATTTGTCTACACAGACCCCAGAAAAGAAAAACAGATTGAGAACATTAACTTGTACTGTGAGAAAATATCTCCAACTTACTTTGTCTGGCACCAAAGAAAACCCCACCAACCCAACAACTCTGCATTAGCAATGTGCTCTAAAAATGGAAACAAACATTAMAATGCTGTCTGTCTGCTTTGATCCCTCTGAACTGAAAATGGAAGTGCTGCTTGTGGATCCTTTGATGTCGGGGAAGTGACATTTTCCCCTGTTCTGTCTGGCTGTTGTGATGAACTTCAGGTTTTCATCTGTCTTCCTGCCACCAAGGGTCCAACACAGCTCTGAGCAGGATCCCTGCCTGCAATCTGATTATAACAGCTCTTCTCAGGCTTCTTTATGTTAAAAACCTTGTATTTGGCCAATAAATCATTGGTTGTCTCACAGACTGGCCTAGAGAGAGGCTGGGTTTTTGTCAGTTGAGCTTTTTTAGCTTAAGTCAGCAGCGTATCATACTATAAGAAAACCTCAATGTTTGGGTTTGGTGTGGGGTTTTTTTGTGTGTTTTTTTTTTGTTTTTTGAGGAGATGCTCAATAATGCAGCACTGGGCAGTGAAAACGACAAGTCAAGTCTGAAGTTAAATGCAGTTTAAGAAYTAGAATATGTTATCAGGCAGACATCACAATTAGTTTTGTAGAGCCAAAAGCTTTTACATTTTGTCATTTTCTAAGCGTTGAAACACGAAGTAGTCCTGGAAATAATAGAGAGGCTGTTATTGAGAATAATATTTGCATTTTAAAGTTGTTTTCAATGAAAACAACTTTAGGAAAGTTGTTTCCTAAAGAAAAACAGGAAAGAGAGAGAAATTCTTAGGTGTGAAGGAATATGTGCAGTAATCTGACAGGATTTCTAACATGTCTTTTATGTAATTCATACCTTGGGGTCTGTCTTTAAGCTACCAAAGAYAGGATTTCGTAGGTAAAAGTCAGTGTCATTTCTGGGGCTGGAGGCAGTGTTGAAGGCAGGATGGAGAAAATTCCAGGGCACACGTGCTGAGGGTCTGTGGGCAGGCTCAGAGAGCTGCCACCCATCCAAGGCCACTCATGAATTCCTGTCCCATGGCCCAGCTGTGTCCCAGCACCAACAGGAATTTGCCTGCTCTCAAACCTTCAGCTGGGGTGGAGCTGTCCTGTGGTGATATTCCCCCAGAGATCAGCTGTTATTAAACATCTAATGAGATAAATGGAGGGAAAATTTTTAAAAAAGACCATTTTTCTGGTTCTTTTTGCCCTGTAGGGTGCTTGGTGCATGGCCATGCACGGSCCATGTGTTGTGCAGAAATGTGCAGTGAAAAGCATTTTTCCTGTTCAAAGAGTGCTGACCAGGCAAGTATTCTGCTTAGAGTGAGGACTAGAAAAATCAGTCTTGGCCCTGGGACTTGGATGTATTTGCCCCTTCAGGTTGCTGATTGAGTGGGATTAGCTGGGCTGGGYCTGTGTGTTCCTCAAGCTCCTTTCCAGGCTTGAGCACACACAGAGCTCTGAAGGAACAAAAGGGATAACCTGGCCTTGTGTCCTTGTTCTGTGCCAAACATCCCAGCTGGGTGAAAAGTGCTCTCTTGCCATCCTTCTCATCATGGAATGCCCTCAGGGCTGCGTGGATTTACCCCAAAAACCCCTGATCAGTCAGCAGTGGGCAGTGATTTGGRAGCAGAGCGCTGTGCACAGACACAGAGCTGCACACACATTGGGGGAAGCCAGAATGGGAATGAGCAAACCCTCAGAACACAGCAAAATCCAGAGTTTAGGCTTCAAACTGGGCTACAGGAGAGCTTAGAAAGAGCTTCTGTGCCCACAGCTGTGGAATTCAGGAGGATGCTTAGCAGGGGTTGRCGTGGTTAGAGAAAAAATAAATGTTACCTGCAGGAGCTCAGGGGAGAGCGTAACCAGAAATAAGTCAGGAACTCAGATTCTGTAATCAGAAATAGATCTGAAGGTGCAGGACTGTGTGAAGAACAATAAATGAATGAGTGATGAGTCCTACAGGCTCTGTGCAGTCCTTATATTTTTATAGATGAGTATTTATGGTCGAAGGAGTTGTGCACTTGGGTAAATAGAAGMTTCCACGTGGTAAGAATGCTTGAAAAGGAGTGAGGTCTGTCTATTTTTTATTGTCTCAGCTGCTTTTTTGGCTTCTCAAGCTGCTGCTAATGCATTCTGTGGCTTGTCTTCTTTTCTGACTGGATTTAGAGACAACTGGGGCATCATGAGGAGGAAAATGTTTCTGGAGTGCTTCCCAAGAGTGCAATTATTTGGAGCAAAAATTGTACAATCAAATATTTGGAAAAAAATCCTAAAATATTTATTATTTTGGTAATGTGTATACTCTGCTCTTTTCTCATTTTTATTGTTATATGTCATGAAAATGGCAGAAATCAGGGAAGTTGTTACTATTTCCTCCCACAGAACAATCAAACCAAATGACAATGTAAAGAAAATTTCATATACAGGAGCAGTCAGTGTAAGGGCATCTAAAACAGTCTGTCTTCCCTAAATTCTGATTTGGAGTTATTTGTTTCTATTAAGGTTGTTAAAGRAAGAATAGAAGTAAACTTAAGTTTATCCTCAGTGCAAGTAGTTTTGAAGTCATAGTGTACATCTATTTTTCAGGTCTGATTATTTTGGGTATTTTAAAATGCAGAGATTATACAGAATAAATCCCAATAAATAGCATTGGAAATGTCCTTCCTTTCCCCCTGGTGCCTGTTTTGGAGCAGGCTGGAGAATCCCAGTGATGGCAATGTGTCATTTTGCCTTTTGTTTTTTGGACTGTTTGAATTCCAAATGRAACATGACAAGGGCAAACTACACTTTTGAACTCTGACCCCTGCTTTAAATTGAATGCGAAGCCTAAATATCTCCCTCTTTGACTGTATCCAAAGAGGGGTTTGTCAGAGACATCTTATAACCTTGTGGCTGCAAGGCTATCCTCTATTAATTAAAAAAAGTTTTCTGAAGAAGTTCTGAGGGGGCAAACGTGGGGAAGAAAGGCACATTGTTCCCCTGGACAAAGACAGGGGATCAATTTTCATAAATCTGCATTCCCAAGACAACTGTTCAAATCTGGTAAAAGGTCCATTTCTTTGAACTTACATACCAGAAAGCTTTTATTCCCCTGCTCTGCAGCAGACAGGAGCGCAGGTTAACTGTGTCTCATCAATGTCATGCTTTAGATGTTCCACAGAGAAATTCTTTAGTTCAATGAGGGAAGGTACCACCTACCTCAAGGAGACAAAAAAAAAAAAAAAAAAAAAAAAAAAAAAAAAAAAAAAAAAAAAAAAAAAAAAAAAAAAAGAAGAAAAGGGAAGAATGAAAGGGTTACCTGTGGTGCCAGACTCTGTTTTAGAAGATTCAGTTTCTCCAAGTTTTCAAAGCCCAGCTTTTAAGCTTCATGGTTTAAAATTGCTAGATGTTATAATTAAGGATTTAACGTCACTCAAAAAATGGCTTTTTTATTTCTGGAATATCATGTATCAAAATTCTAACCACGAGTGTCCTGCCTAACATAAATCTTTTGCTTTGGAGTTCTTACTGCTATTTTCTCACTCTTTTGAGACTAAATGATAGTAAAAAATGAACTTTACTTAACCACAGTTCACTGCTAACACAAAATCCACACCACTTTGCAAGTTCTCAGCAGCCCTGCACTGGAATGATGTGCTTGGCCACTCATGCAGAAGAAGCATATTTTTATTTCCAGAGCTTGTGAAGCACAAATATTTGCCTCAGTATTTTCTCCAATAATATTAATATTTCTTGAATATTTTTGTTAGAGGAGCTTCTGGACATCCTGAGTGCAAAGAGACCATAGGTACCTACATTTACATATGACAAGCAGTGCATAGTCTAAATGTAATCCCAATCTCAAAAAAAACCTAAAACAACAGAGGCAAAGAGGAAAGATTTATTTGMGTTATTTCCTAGACTGAAATTCTTCCTGTCCTCTTGCCCTTTTGCTGCTCTTCACTTTCTTGTTTTCAGTCCTCTTTTTTTTTAATGTTTTCAAACATTTTCCCACCACCAGGAGGGCCAGGAATAGGCTTTCCTAAAAATGATGAGTCCTGGCACCATCACAGCACTTCCACAACTGGGGCTAAAAGACAGGAAATCCAGGAAGATTGGGGCCATAACTGGGATTTCTGGATGAAGTTTGTCTGTGCCAGAGCAGAGAATGCCAGGAGCTGCTCTCAGGTTCACAGGGTGAGGAGGAGGCAGAGCTCAGCCAGAAGTTAAAACACCAAGAGCTTCATCTGAACACCAATGGATTCATTGATGAATTTCCTGGTCTGAGTTTACACACTGCCAAAATGCTGCCAAATCCAGGGAATGCAACCTGTAAAAAAATACCTGCTGAGCTGTAAAAATACAATTTTTTCCTGGTTTCTTTCTTCTCCTCTTTGCTTCCCTGACTATTTACCTCTCATGATCTTTYCCTCATCTCTTCAGATGAAGGTTCAGCCAGGCTTTAATGAAGATTTTACTGCATCACCTTTGGATCTGTACAGCTGTGTTACACCTACCTAAAAGTGTCCTTTTCTCCTCTACCTACAGGCAGGCACACCAAATGAGTTGGTTTGTGGTTTTAGGACATTTTTAATATTAAGACAAAGTCATATTCATGAAATGAATGAGGAAAAAAATCAGAGGAAAAAAACCTGGTGACTTAGTTTTAATGACAGCATCTGTTTGTAGGTGTATATATATATATATAAATATATATATGCACTTATGATTTAAAGACAATTTGATAATTAAAGCAGCTGATCAGTATCTTTACTCTTTTAAATAGGAGAAGCTTCTCTGAATTGGTGAAATTTGGGTCAATTATAGAACTAACTAATTAAACCCAGTGTCCATAAAATAATTTGTTAAAAGGAAKAGTTATACCTGAATGCCCTTTTTCCCCCAGAAATAAAGGCACAGGAGTGTGGTGTAACCAAAATTTCACTTCTCACCACTTTGGCCATCTGTGCTTTGATCCTTGTATTGTCACAGACAATTCTCAGGAATTATCCTTGGGCACTTACTCTATGGCTTTTTCATACACATTTTAAACTTTTCTTCATCATCTCCTCTCAGTGTCTTAGAGGGGATGCTTGTTTGAAAAATCTGCAGAGATTTTGAGGAATAAATTCTGCTCTCTGTGGTGCAATCTGCCTTGTGCTCTGGCTCCTCTTGGCTGTGGTGAGAACTGAGCTGTTGCAACTCCTGCACAGGAACCTCAGCAATTACCAAAACCTAAACAGGCTGTCACTTCAAAAGGATCAGCATTTCCTTGGGAAGAATTTAAGTTAAAAAAAAAAAAAACATCAGGAAGGCCCAGGATGACAGAAAAGATTTGGAATATTCCACAGGAAAGGAGAAACTCCAAAGCAGAGGATTTATGTGGTCTRACTGCACTGTTTGTGTGTGGAATTATTATAAATGTTTTTCATCAATGGGAAGAGTTGAAATATGGAATTAACTCCTGATGAATTGGAGATGGGCATGCACTCCCAAGTGGAGAGAGTAACCTAAGATACAGTGGCCCTTTAATCTTCAGGTTCACAAAATAAGTGATGTGTTCCAAGACTTTCCATGCTGGGTCATCTGGGAGGCAGTGACCATTATGGTTTTCATTAGGAAAGACTGAGGGAGATAAAGACTGGGGGAGATAAAGGAGATTCTCAGGCCCTGTAGGCTTTAAACAAACACAGAACTGATTTGTTAAAGGAATAGCTTTAGGCTTTCTGGACAAAGCAATGAAACTGCAGTGAGGGGAGAGGAAATGCTGGGCCCTGAAGTGTGGGGTGTGGGAAATGGGAAGGTTTTCACTCTTGGGAGGTGGAAGATTAGGGTGGGATGTGTGAAATGAGAAGGTTTTCACTATGAGGGGGTGGAAGATGAGGGTGGGATGTGGGAAATGATGATTTTCACTATTGGGAGGTGAAAGATTAGGGTGGGATGTGTGAAATTAGAAGGTTTTCACTATTGGGAGGTGGAAAATGAGGGTGTACATAAGTGCCAGTAATTTTAATGTGCTGTTTGGTTTCATGATGTGTTATGCCATATATAATGGGCACTGATGGGTTATTAACAGAGCAGGAGCTGGCTGGCAGCTCTGGGCTGGATTTATGGTGTGGCTCTCGTGGAGAAGGCCCTGGATGAGGTGCAGTAAATAACACATAAATTGGATTGCAAAGCAAGGAAGGTCATTCCTGTACGGTGGCCCAAGGACTTTGTCTGAGTGGATGGGCAGGGCTCACAGAGCTGGCTGGGAGCTGCAGGAGGCTCCAGGCTGCTCCAGGAGTGTGGGGTAACCAGTGGGACACAWAAAAGAGCTGTGAGTACCCCAGGAGTTGTTCATTTGTTCCCACTCTGTGTGCTGGGGATGGGCAGAGCTGGCACAGGTGTGTTTTTCACCCCCACACCAACTCTGCTGGGCAGAAACCCCAGAAATTGGTGTTGTGGGTTTTTGTCCTTTTCCCATCTGAGCTGAGGCTGTGGCAGATGTGAGTGGCTGTTGTTTCTCAAGCTGAGCAGCCAAATTAGAAGCCCGTGGTCAAGGCAGAGGGCTCTGATCYCTGAATGCTCAGCAGCACTGTTGGYAGAAAGCACAAAAATAAGTGTGCTTTAATGAGATTTCCCAGAGAAGGGCTAATGTGCGAGTCAAAGAGAGAAATTGTGAGGTGATGTAGAAGTGACTACTTAAATATTGATATTAAATTAAATCTTGATCTTAGTGCCCAAGTTTGGTGCTGTGTGTGAGTTCAAGACTGATGGTCTGCTCAGTGCAGGGGGCTGCCAGCAGTGGGGTTCTCCTTGTCCCAGCAGAGTGAACCACAGCTAAGTCTGCTGTAACCAGCCCATGTGAAAGGATTCTTTCAAATTCCATGRTCTTAACCTGTTTATTTATCATCTACATTTATGGCATTGATTTCTGTAAAATATTTATAACAGAAGATTGAGGTGGTCAAAATCTCCTTAAAAAAACTGACTTGATTGGCCTGCCACAGTTATTAGTGTTGGCAGAGGGAAAGAGTTATGAAAATCCCAGTATTTCCAAGTGAGCTCTCCTTAGCTTGGAGATACACTCTCTGTGTTTACAGAAAACTGAAGTTTTAGAAAGTGATTTCGTAATTCCCAAGGAGAACAACAACATCACRCTTCTGTCCAAGGGGAAATGGATCAAAAGGGGTTTGTTTAGAGAGCAGTCACATTTCTTCCCATCACTTCCAGTTGTTGCAGGGCTGCTGTTGCCACATCATCACTCCTAGAAGTGCATCAGCCTTGGAATGCTGTTAAACTTTSTGTTGTGGCTTGCAAAAATGGGTTCTGCTTTCTGCACAGTGCCATGGGGAGGGGGCATTTTTCTGAACCCATTAACAATATTCCCAAAATKATGTGAGGAGGTTTTTGAGCTGGAATGTATATGCAGGGGTGAGAAGCCAGGATGGCTTCTCTGTGCCTGAGGTGTCAGGAGCCTGAGGCAGGTRTGAGCTCCATCCCACCTCAGCCATGTGCAAGTGCTTTCCTTGCAGAGCGTCAGGAAATCCCAAAGGGAGCTCTGGAGTGTTCCTCCTGCTGCTCTGCCCCTCTGCAGYGCTGGAATGCAGCTCCAGGGCTTCCAGGGGCTGGAGCTGCACAGCCACAGCCTCTGCCTGCCTGGGGCTTTTCCCTTCCCTCAGTTCGTGCCAGCCTGGAGCTCCAGCTGATGCCTCAGGATTTCTGTTTTCATATATTTCTACTCCTGCAGTCCTTCAGTGTGTAACTCCAAACCCCACACACAGTGGGAGCTGCTGCTTCCCCATTTGGGGCAGACACAGCAATTCCTCTCCAGGCCTGGCAATCAAGGACACCTCACTGCCTCAGGGCCCAGAGATGGGAACTAAAGTGAGTTGGGGGAGCAAACCTGGGGTCAATGACTTCATTAGCTGAAGCTGGAATTGCCAGATTTACCCCCAATATGCAAATGGACCAAAGTTATAAAAGTATGAAAACTCTGACCCATCATCAGTTTTTGGGTGTAGCCCCTGGGGCTGCCCAAAGTGTATCTGAAGCCCTTCAATAAATAGAAGAGCTTCAATAAATAGAACAGCTTCAATAAATAGAACAGCTTTTTATTCCCCTAATTCTGCCTGGCCTCTGTTTTTAGGGAGTCCCAAAGGCATCCCTCTGTGGGATGTGGGACGCCCCTTGCCTCAGCTCTGCTGGCTCCAGGGCTCTGGTCAGGCTGCCCTGGGCTGTGGGCTCTGAAGGCCAGGCYGGGGGAGTGGAACTGCCTGTGCTTGTTCTGCCCGCCCTCCACAGCAGCAGCACTGCTGCTTTCTGCTTGTTTGCCCCCAAAACGCTTCCCAAGGCTGGGAACTCCAGTTGCAAGGATTCTGGCTTGTAGGTGAGCTGGTAGGTGTGGGGAGGGAGCTGGTGCTCCGCTGGATGCACCCAAACAGCCAAAGCAAACTGGTTTTTATTTACCCTGCAAGGCTGTGAGTAGATTCAATGACAGCTACAAGCAGCATTCAGATTATGTGAACCAGGATAACCCTGCCCTGAGTTTTGCTATGAAGAACACATTTTAAAAAATTAATTAATGAGGATTTCTACTTTTATCATCAGTGGAAAAAAAATCTTTTAAAAGTTGGAAAACAGTATGTTTTGTTTGCTGCTTGTTTCACAAAAGTTTAGACTATTTTGAGAGGCCAATAAAGATTCACTGACGTCAAAATGGAATATTAAAGGCAGATGTTCCTGGTTAGCTTAGTTATCTTTAACCACTTCTGATTTTTTTTTTTTTTTTTGAGAGATAAGTCTAGACTAAACCAAGCCCATTTCTGAAGTGTACTTTTAACTGGTTAGTTGGTTATTCAGTGATTTTCAGAATGAGGCCATCAATTTTATTTCCTCTATTTCATTATTAATTAGTGGGTGACATTTTGATAAGCCAACAATATAACTGAGCTTTRTCCAAGGGGAAAAAAGTCTCAGCAGTGTTATTGGAGACAGATGAAATGTGCCACTGGCTTGRAAAATCAAACATCTGGAGAAGATGGATGTGTAGGTGAATGGTGTAAAAGAGCTTTAAGATTYAGATAAAGCAACAAGATTAATATATATGAAGAATGTTGCCTCAGTGAATTATTTTCAGTTCATTCCCTGCCATAACCTCAAATATATTGTGCCCAGATTAGTTTCTCTGAGGAGGCAAACTCAGGGCTGGAGTTGCTTCAGAGGAAGGTGAGGAAAGCTGTGAGCAGCAGCACCCAGATATCCACAGCGCCCTGTGCTGATCAGGGAAGAAATATTGCTCCATTAGCTCTCCTGCTAAATGTGCTCTGGATCAGCACAGCAATAAATATAAATATAGAGATGGTTGCTGGAACCAGTCTGGCCCATTTGCAGAAGCAAAAGCACTCAAGGCTGCTTTCAGCCATGCCACCACATTTTAGGCAGCTGGTGCAGCCCTGCCTACATTCCTTTTGCACCAGAAAATGGATTTTGCCTCTGACAGAGGTCACAAGGGACTAAGGCAGCAGATGGAGGGATGACAGGCTGCAGCCTTGCCTTTGCCTGAGGAGCTGAGGGTCAGTTGTTACAGACTTCAATCTGTGTCCCTGCCTGTGCTGTCCTGCTGCACAGCCTTTCCCTGTGCTGGGGGCTCCTGGGCACCTTTCCCTGTGCTGGGGCTCCTGGGCACCTTTCCCTGTGCTGGGGGCTCCCGGGCACCTTTCCCTGTGCTGGGGCTCCCTTGGGGGCTCCTGGGCACCTTTCCCTGTGCTGGGGCTCCTGGGCACCTTTCCCTGTGCTGGGGCTCTCTGGGGGCTCCTGGGCACCTTTCCCTGTGCTGGGGCTGCCTGGGGGCTCCTGGGCACCTTTCCCTGTGCTGGGGCTCCCTTGGGGCTCCTGGGCACCTTTCCCTGTGCTGGGGCTGCCCTGGGGGCTCCTGGGCACTGGGAGGGCTTTTGTTACCCAGGGCTGGTGTGGGAGTGAAATGGGGCATGGAAAGGAAGAGCAAACAGGACAGGGACTGCCCWGTGCTCACCCCTCAACCTTCCTGGAACACCTCAGTGCCCTCCTGGCCTTCTTCCCAGCCCTTCTTCCTCAATTCCTTATTTCATACCCAGTYCCCCACCTAATTCACATCTCCCAGCCTCTCCTGCCCCACTCACCCACCTTCCCCAGGAAAAGCTCAGTGCCAGCCAGCCTGGCCCCTCAAGCCCTCTCTTGTGTGCAGGATGGGTGAAGGAGGCAGCACAAACTCTTAGCTCCTCAGAAGGTAAATGTCAGTTTATTAGATGGCACATATTCTTTTACAGACAGTTGAGATACAGCTGGACCTGACTGCTCCTTAATCAGCACCCATTACACCTTTGGTTAATTAGGAACAACACCCTTGTAAACATCTTACAAGAAAACAACAYRTTCAAAACACCAGCTGTGAAGATGAAGAGTTGTTTTCATTTTTTCTCTGAGCTTTCCCAAAACTTCCCAGAGCAAGGCCTGGGGAAGTTTTACCTGACTCCTTCTCTGACTGGACTTTCAGCACCCACACTCTCTGCCCATGTCCCACCCCGAATTCGGGCTGARTCCTGCCTGGGATGCTGGGCAGCCCCAGCACTGCTCCTCTCCCTCCTCCCGCTCCTCCCAGGGCTCAGCTGCTCCTGCCCATCCTCCAGGCTCCTGCTGCCTCTGCCCTGTCCCCACACCTGATCTGGGACCCAGTTAAACCCAGCCAGTGTCTCCTGGGCAGCCTTTAGTTAGCTCTGGGAACAGAAGCTCTGCTGTCAGCCTCGGAGCAGCCAGGGATCCTCGTGCTCCTCTTGCCAGGGTGCTGCAGCATCACCCCACATTTGGCTGAGGCTGTGCCTTGGTCATGAGGCTTTTGACCTTTTTTCCTGCCTGACTTAATGCTATTTTTAAAACTCAGCCAGGATTTCTTTTCCCCTTTGACAGCTGGATTTGGCTCAGTGTTTCTCTATGATTCCATAACATCTTTTTACAGTATTATCGTATTACTTATTTTCATTTTTAGCCCAGGGCTTCATTTGAGGGCGCTGAAGGAGTTATTGTAATAACTAACATTCCACCAGATGTGTAGAGCAACAGCCAATGGCTTCAGACAAATCTTTTTATGGTTTTTCTATAATAATAAAACAATAAACTTTGAGTTTATGTGAAGACACATTAACGTAACTTTCCACATGTAATTCAGCTTATAGAAATCTTAAACCTTCCAGAAAATAATGCATAASTAGATTAACATGAGCCTTACTGGACATTTAAGGGGATAGATTTATTAAAATGTACTTTGGTCATGAGAATGTGCTTGACTTTAAACATGCAATTGAAACCATTTCAGACTGAACCCTGCCAGCTTGTGCTGCTGGGCTGTGACTTATTCCAGCTGAAACCAAGAGGTGCCTGCTGGAAGGATTCAGGATTATTTCACCTGAAAGTGCCAGAGCTGGGCCTGCTATTCAGACAGCTTCTTATTAACAATTAGTTGATGATGTGGAACATAAGCRGGTGTGYSTAGATGTGACCTGCACAGTGCAGGTGATGGGATGTGTAGGATGGAAGGATTCAGGATTATTTCACCTGAATTGAAGAGCCAGAGCTTGGTCTGCCATTTAGACAGCTTCTTATTAACAATTAGTTGATGATGTGGAACATAAGCAGGTGTGTGTAGGTGTGACCTRCACAGTRCAGGTGATGGGATGTTCCCACAGCACTTACTCAGGGCTCTGCTCCGAGCTCATTGCACGGAGACTCTGCCTCCCCATCAACAAACTGGGCTGGGCTGTGCCTCTCAATCACAAGTTTTGTCCACTTCTCCCTTGTTCAAGGGTGCATTTGCAGTTCTGGGCGTGAGTAACACACCCTCCTCTCTCTCCCATCCCTTGGTGCATTTTGCTTCTTAAATACCAGGACATTTCCCCTCCAGACCTGCTGCTTTACAGCACTGCACATCCTCTGCTCCTCAGTTCCACTGCTCACTCCACGCAGTGTTCTCACACTTATATCACTTTTCCTTCTCCAAATCCTCTAGGGACAGTCTCTCTCCTCAAGCATTACCTTCCTTCCCAGGGTTACTCCAATTCTGTTTCCCTTTATTGTCATTTTAGGAGTGCCAAAGTCTGGAAACAGTCTACTGCTAACTGGAGCAACAAAGAAGCTTTGATTGCAGTAAAGCCTGAGCAAAATATATAGCATGAAATTATGGGATGATCCAAACAAGTGGGCATGTTGCCATTGGCTCCAACAGAGCAAAGATTTCATGCTTCTTTAAATTCAAAAGCTGAAAAGCTGAAGGAAGTGAAAATGTCATAAAAGATGCTGGGAGAAAAAAAGCCCCAAACCACTTAAAAAGGGCTGATTTTCTTTGAAGCTCATTTCTTGATAGCTAAACTGAGCCTGGATGAGCATCAGGGTCTCCAAATAAGTAGAAGCTGGGGTTGGTGGGGGAAGAATCTTCCAACAAACATAAAAGGGCTTGGACAACAGAACATGGACATTTCTGCTCCTTCCTTTGTCAATAATTTTTGATTTCAGTCGATTCCTCAACCTCATTTTCTTACCTTGAGCTCTTTTAAAAGAAACAAATGTGGAAGGTTGGTGCCTGTGAAACAATAATGTCAGTGCACAGTTGCTCCACTGAAATCCAATCCATTCCTTCACATTTCAGGCCATTTCCTTGAGAGCAGAGTTTTTACTTTCTAATCTGTCATGTCAAATTCTTTGGCACTCACACATAAATAATCACTCCCAGGCAGTTGTTAGAAGTGGCACTGCACGAAATACTCCCTTATCCAATACTTCCACAGAGCCCTCTGTTCAGCTGTGAATTATTAGGGAAGAAGAACAGATGTGATTAGCTCRGATAGCCAGTTCAGCCCAGTTGCTGCTGTTATTTCATGGAAGTCTTGCTCACCCTCCAAACTCCAGAGCCCCTCAGCAGCCTGGCAGCTTTGCAGCTTGCCCCGGTGATTTTTCATCCATCTTTTTTACCGCTGGTAGCTCACATTAGGAAACCATGTGTTTCTTTTCCTGTTGTTTGCAGAAAGTTTCATCAGCCCTGAGACACCTTGGGAAGGTCTTGCAGCTTGTGTTGAGTTGTTTAACCTGGAGTCTCCCAGGTTCTTGTCAGGTGTGGGAGCTGAGGCTGAATCCAGGGAAATTTCACTGCTGGCTATCAGGAACTGGTCCATTCAAGCAATTCTGATCCAGCCTGGGGCTTTGCTCAGGCTCAGCTTTCAGGCAGAGCTGCTCACCAGGAGCTGCAGACTGGGGCTTGTTTCCTGTGTTTCTCTTGTGTGTCCGTCCATCTCATTCCAGGGAGAGGGACTGTGAATAACCAGCTATGCTGCTGCCTCTGACTCCACCTCTGCAAACCACTTTTGATGTGGGTTTGGTGGCAGTTTTAACCTGGMMAGCTTGACAATGGGAGAGATTTTACATTTCCCTTATGCACCTTTAATTATCCACGTTTAAAGGGAAAATTCAGGTGGCAGTTTTAACCTGGCCARCTTGAAAATAGGAGASATTTTACATTTCCCTTTTGCACCTCTAATTATCCAAGTTTAAAGGGAAAGTTCAGGGTCTGTTGTCTGGATAACTTTAAAAAGTTTCCTTCCCTGTGTTCCTTCCCTTTTCAGATTTAACCAGAAAAATTATKTGGTCTGTTTAGGTGGGTACTTTTATCCCAGGTTGTTCAGTTTAAGTGYTCCTTGTTAAAATCAGCTGGGCTCTCTCTGCTTTCTGCACTCCCCTCAGTTCCCCTTGTTCCTGTGGAATATCTGGGTAATTTCAAGGACAAAGACATTTGTTTGTTGGGATGGCTGATGCTCACCAGGTCAGAGCCAGCAGAGCAGAAATGGGGTAGAAATGTCTCAAGATCATTCCAGACCTCCAGGATCTTAATGCAGCATTAGAATATTCCCTACAATTAACCCTCTAGCATTGTCATCCTGCTATCACAGCCATAAACTTACACTTTTATAAGGGTTTCTGACCAGCTGGACTCTCCCCCACYGTACATTTTGCTCCAGTTGTGAATTTAAGCAAAGCCACACAGCCGTGTTGGAACAGAGGGTTCCCTTTCACAGGAGTTCACTGTGCTTGCAGATCACYTTCTGTTCCAAGATGAGAGTGTAACACACTTTTGGATTCTTGTGGCATGAGATTTTTGGGGGTAGGTATTATTTTAATACAGCAGCAAGTTTTCAGTTTAATATAATTTTGGTCTGAGATGGAATTTTTTTTGTTTTATATTGTGTAACATGAGATTAAAAGGATTGAAAAAGTGCATTTCAAAGCAGAAAAGTTCCACTCAAAGGAAGTCTGAGTGTTCAATCTCGACCTAAGCCCTAGTCCAGCATTTTTCAAAACACGGTGTCACTGAAACTGACACATTTCTGCAAACATTTTGGATTCAAGGAAACCAAATTTCCTCCTGGAAGAATGTCCTGCTGGAAAACTTCTCACCATCTCCATCTCATATTACTTGGCAGATTTCACATTAGGCACTGCTTGTTTCCTTAGCCTTATTTAATACTTTTCTTGGAAGTATTGCCAATTTTTCAACTCAAATGTGGGGAACCTTAATATGTGAGGAAATTCACATCAATAAAACCCTCCTGACTGCAGTCAGTTTGCCTGTGGCAAGGCACAGCTGAAAGATTGGAGGGAGCTGAAGGCAGAGGGCTCTTTGCATCCACCCAAGTGGATGTGTGAGTTCCTGGCACAGCAGTGTGTGCCCAGTTTATTTGGGGCACTGCTCATTGGGCAAGTAGTTCTTTCCAATTGGTGTGTGCAAGGATTTTTACAGGACATTTAGAGTGGCATTAAGCTCTGGAAAGCACTTAGAGAACATTTTATAGATGTGGCTCCTCCAGCTGGGGGCTGGGGTGAGGCAGGGGCTGTGATGTGCACTGCTCACCCTGCAAGAGCAGCAGGCTGGTGCTGGTTCCCTTCACCTGGGCCTTTTCCCCATTTCCCTTTGTCACACACAGCAATTCCCCTTCTGCCTTCCCAGTCAGGCACCAGCACTGACTGGTGAGGCTGATCCCCATCCCTGCAGGGGAGACCTTTCTCTGCAGAGACAGAGAAATGTGCTAAATCCAGAAATCCCCTCTCCCCATTCCTGGCGAGCTGGAGCTGTGGAATGAGCTGAGGTGAAGCCTCTCCCTGTTCTGGGACAAGCCCATTCTGCAGAAGAGATCATCCCACCCYTGTGATGGTGTCAGCACCATCTACAGCCCCTGGTCCCCTCTGCCCCAGCTCCTGTGGCACTCTCTCCTCACAAGGATGGGTCTCTGGTGCTCCCTGCCAGTCCCTTGCAAAAATCAAATCAGCTGGCACATTTCAAGCTTGCTGTTAACAACACAGGCCATGAGAGATTAAAGGGCACTCAGTTCCTCTMTATCCACATGAAAAGGGTTTGTGAACTCTTTTTCAGTGGCTAGTTGTTKTTTTTTTCAATACTTTTGCTAAGGAAATAAAGCTGAGTCAAATMATTTTGCAAGATCTGAGACAGAGGGCTCGGGGTTATTCTGCAGCCTGCCTTGGGTAACATAGCTAATAACTCTGATTTCACAATGCTCAGGGTTGTGAGAGAGGCACAGGGAGCTGTTGTCAGGGAAGTGCAAAGAAATGCAGGAGGCTTCAAGAGACACCTCAGAGCAGAGCTGTGAGCTTCTCAGCTGCTCCTTAGCTGGGCTGGAAGAGGAATTCCGCTGTGAGTGTTAATGTCATCACCTCCACAGACTTTGGGATTGTAAAGTGACACTTCCTGCAGCACTGGAGGAAGTTTTCTGCCTCCATTTGGGCTTTTAGATGTTTGCTTACTCTTTTTCCTTCAGCTTTGAAGTGGTGGTTTTGATAGCTGGTACATTTTGGGGGTCTCTGGGTGAGCGGGACCAAGCGAGAAGAGCAGCCCTTGTAAAGCCTCTGTAAACCTCTGGATATAAAGGAGACTCTCCTTTATAAAAGTGAGGGATCTGATGGGTTTGGGTGAGCATCTCTCAGGCAGAAAGGCAGCAGACTCCTCCACTTCCCTGGGCAGCCTGTTCCATTCCCTTACAAGCCTTTTTGTGATTTTTTTGTTCCCAAATATCCAGCAGCATCCTCTGTGCTGGGTGCTGAATGCTCCCAGCCCACACCAGTGAGCTCTCCCCTCCACATTAATGTGCAAATTAATGCCACAGCATTAATGCAAATGCCACTCTGGAATCTACAAGCACCAGAGCAGCTTTGGGGTGTGCCAATAACTTGTGCTCCTTCACTGTGATTTTCCTTATGGGCCATGGTACATGCAGGGATTTGTGGCTGAAGGGTGCCTGCTGTAAATCCCCCTCCACAGGCAAAGCTGAGGGGGGATGTGCTCCCCAAAACTCTCTTTGGAGTCCAGCTGGAGCAAACATCTGACTTCAAAGCTAAATGGGCTCTGTCTTGTCTAAAGGAAACTTTTCAAGCTGATCATTAAGCAGAATTAATCCCCCCACCATGTCTTTCTGTGAGTTGAAACCAAAGGCTCTTGCAGCAAAATGGCTGCAGGTTTTAATCCCTTCTTAGAAAAGTAACTTTTTCAGAGCAAATAAACAAACAAAGAGAGAGGAAATGTAAGATGATTAAACAGGATTCCTCTCTGTTCCCCTATGTTCAGCATTTGCTGTTTCTCTTAGGTCATCAGCCACCATGAAACCAACATTTCAGTCACAGACTGATTGCAGCAGCTGCCTGAAGCCCTGCTCATAACCTCAAAAACCAAACTTCAAAAAATATCCAGATGAACTCAGTTTAATTTGCTCAATACATTTGTAAGGGAACACAGTATTGCAGATTGGCATTGAAGTTCCAAATTTCATCTGCATTAGATAAGGCAGGAAAGTGCTACTTTATCCAGCAGAAACTACTCTGGGTTTAATTCAATAAATTGTAATCATGTGCAGTGTGCTCGTGTTCACAACAAATGTCCCACATATCCTGGAGAGAAAAAACATGAAAGGCTCCATGTCTCTTAGCTTTGGAGTTGTTAATCTTTCTGAATTCATTTGTTTGGTTTCCCTTGGTGGAGCACTTAGTGTGTGTAGAGCATGACAGTGGTTCAGTGAGCATGGCTGGTGGGTCACAGCAAACAGTGTTTTTCTAGTTTTAAGGACATTCCCATCTGTCTGTGGAGTACAGGTTCTGCCTGTAGAGAAGGAAAAAATCCCTTTTCTTCCAGCTTGTGTTGCAAGTCTCCTACATCAGTGTGCGTGTCTGCAGTTGAGTCATTTTTATTGCAGTTTCTGAGCACCTCTGTGTTTATTTTAACAGAACAAATGAAAGCACTGCTTGGAGCAGGCAGTGGAGGGGATGTTGCAGGAGATGTGTGACCCTCTGAGGATGTAAATCAGCCTGAGCTGCTGCTCAGACTGCTGGACCAGTCTGTCTCTTGTGGCTGGGTAAAATCAGGTGGTGAGRGGTTGTTACTCATCTTGGAAGGGSAACAGAACWGGAGGAGACAGWTRGGAAATTTTCTCTGTATTATTCCAGAGAAATAAAAATATACATGCTCTGTGTGCTAGCTGTTGGGCAGGGGCCACCAAAAAAGTCCTTAAAATGTGTCCCCATTTTCCCAGGATGCCCAGCTRGAGAAATCAACCTTTGCCACTCAGCCTTGCAAGGCACAGAATAGTTAAAATTGGAAAAGACCTCAAAGATCATCAAGTCCAACCATGACCCAGCACCACCACCACATTCACCACTAAACCATGTCCCCAAGGGCCACATCCACACGTTTTTTAAACACTTCCAGAGATGGTGACTCCTCCACTTCCCTGGAAGCCTTTACAACACTATTTGTGATTTTTTTTTTCCCCCTGGTGCGACCACTTCCTCTCCTCCTGTCAAACCACGCAGTGGGTGATGCTGCAGTGAGCCTGATGATGCTGCAGTCATTCTGCACGTGGGCTTTGGGAGCTGGGCAGTGCTTCCTAAAGCCAGGAATGTCCCTCTGGGCTGGTGGGCAGCGTCCTGAGCTGCCCCTGCCCTCAGAGCTGGTGCCTGGTCCCCATTGGGACAAGCAGGAACTGCTGTGGTGCTGTCCAGGGGGGAAGCAGCATGGATCAGAGAGCATGGGAAGATTCCCCAAGCTCTGCTCCCGAGGCTCAGCCTCCAGCAGCTGCTGCTGGAAGAGCTGCTCGTTGTGAACCCCCCAAATCCCTGGCAGAGAGGTGTAAGAGCTAAGCTGCTTTGGAAATCTCCTCCTAAGACTTCCTGCCCTGGCTCTGGTGCAGACTGAGGTCATTGCCGGGCTGCTGGACTCTCTGGCTCTTTCCATACAGGGAAGATTTCTGTAATCAGGATGATTCCAAATATTTCTATTTGCCTCATGCGCTTTTCATTATTTGTTGTTTATTTTCCCGCATGAAATCGTTGAGCTGCTCATGGCAGGAAACATTTGCATGAACAAATATTTTGCTAGTTGTGCTCAGATCAGGCAATCCCCCAGCAGGGATAGTGCATTTAGTTGCTCTCACTCTCTCTTTTAAAAAGCTCATTCAGAGCCCCATTACCCAGYATGGGGCAGCAGTCATTGGCATTTCAGTGAGAAATTTCTAATGATAACCGAGGAGCAGTTGGCTCTCCATTGAAAGTCATTGAAACGCCCCACCTGTCACAGCAAATTTACACATTCATATGCTAAAAAGCCCTGAATCAGCTGGCTCTGTTTCCTTTCCGAGGCAGATTGTTTGCCTGTCACCCAGGAGCAGATATTTCCTGCAGGATTTCCAGCTTTGCTCTGTCTGATGTGCTGGCAGGCCCAAGTTCCAGGTGGTGTCCTAGGGTGGAAAGGAGAATCCTCAGGGTTCTGTGCAAACCCTGGATCCTGTGTGGGTTTTGGGACTGATTGTGCCAGGCCAGTCTGGGCTCGGGGCTTTGGGAATATCTAAACACAGCTCAATTTGCAGTTCCAAGGCTTAATTCACTCAGGGGCATGTATCTCATTGTCTAAAGATGTTCCTGAATCTGCATCCTCCACCTCGTGCGTGCGAAGGTATCTGAAGGGGTTGGGGCAGGTAGATTTGAGGTTATGGCCAAAATAATGCATTTGGGTGATTCCCCAAGGTGAGGCCCTTTTCAGTGGGGTCACAAATGTCCCAGGCTCGAGCAGAGCACACACACACATCTGTCTGCACCCTGTAGTGCAATCAAAACTTATCTGAGCCCTTGAGAGGCTGCAGCACTTTTGCTGTGACTGAAATTCTCCATAACTGTGAGCACATCAGYCCTCCTCCTCCTCCTCTTGGTGCTCAGCACTCACAGGGTCCAACACAGCATCTCCCATTTCCCATGATGTGTCCAAGGGCTGAGAATGTCCCACTGGACATGGGCAGGGGTTTTTGCCCTGTAATTAATCAGATTTATGCTGGAAAATCTCCACCTAGAGCAGCAAGGAGCCCAATGCCCAGGGCATGTGCTTTACCACAAGCCTGTATGTCCCTGTGTCCCCAGCACTGCATTTAGGTGTTTCTAACAAAGCAGATTTAGATGTTTCTAACAAAAAGTAAATTTAGGTGCTCCTAACAAAGCAGATCTAGGTGTTTCTAACAAAGCAGATTTAGGTGTTTCTAACAAAGGAAATTTAGGTGTTTCTAACAAAGCAGATCTAGGTGTTTCTAACAAAGTAAATTTAGGTGTTTCTAACAAAGGAAATTTAGGTGTTTCTAACAAAGCAGATTTAGGTGTTTCTAACAAAGCAGCTATTTCTGTGGGAAGGATTTTGGCTGCAGCCACCTGACGGGGGATGGCTCCCGACATGAATGATGACTAATTGGGCGGCGGATGTGTAATTTGTCTTTATTGAGGCTGCATTTGTGCTGGCAGCTGCTGTCGGGGAGGCTGGGCCGGGGCTGGAGGCGATGGTGGATCCAACACTGCCACCTTCTGCTGCAGCAGAGGAAGGTGGGGAAGGTGAGGATGCTCTAGCTCCTCCTGCTGTGGAAGAGGCTGACAGCTGGTCTGTTGGCCAGAGAGAGTTGGTTGAAGAAGAGAAGCTGRTAAGAGTCACCTTTGCCCCKGAAAGGAGTTCTGTCAAGGATGTTGGTAAGGAGATGGAGGGGAAGAAAAGATAAATAGGGGTCTGCAGTCCMCTCCTTGGTGGAAAACAGTGGTGGAGACCRCTTTGCACCAAYGGACATTGTGTTGATCTATGGTAGCCGATGAATAGGTTTAAAGTTTGTGAGAAGGTATAAAAAAGACAGCCTGCTGCTRAAATAAACAGAGAGAAGCCTTCTCAAATACATGAGGTGAGGTGTTCTGTTTGTTACAACCATCTCAACAGCAACATCCTGCCACCTTCTGCTGAAGCAGCAGGAGATGGGGAAGGTGAGGATGGAGATAGGGAAGGAGARGATGGCTGCAGCTCCTCCTGCCACCTTTGCTAAACCAGCAGGAGATGGAGAAAGTCAGGATGGCTCCAACTCCTCCTGCAGTGCCAGACCTCACAGATCCATCCCACTCTGGGATGTGCAAGGTCACCCTCCAACTCTGCACTCATCAGAGGAGAATTCAGTCCTCCTGCAGCTCCCCAGCTCACCTTTCCAAAGTCCTGTAGGATGTCAGTATGTGCAGGCATTTGGTGTTAACTCAGGAGGAAAAATATTAGATTTAAGCTCTAATGTGATAGGAATAGGTGTAACTTGTAATGTGCTGTCRATGAGTTGTATCAGGAGATATTGCTGATAAACAAAAGTCAGTTCCACGTACAAATCAGTTTRTATTGCATGAGGAAGTCACTGAATAAAGTAAAACAGCTCTAATGAAAATGCAAAATAGTTTGAAGTGGGAAGTYTTCATCAGCTTAAAACACTGCTGAGATAAAATGTTCTGTTGCTCTAGGAGGGAGTGGSCAATGGCTGATACTGCTTAGGGGTAAATTTTGGCATTGAATAAAAAGATCAGCTGAGAAATATTTGTGCCCTAATAGATAATAGAGCCTGGAAAGTGTTCCTGTTGCATCCAAGGTGATGCACCCTGATAAAGTGAAGAATTTGTTCTCGGTATGACAGGGCCTCAGAGGAGCTGGGGCACCCTGATGGGGCRGAGTGGGGAGCTCCTGATCTGAGCCTGGCCTGGGGAACACTGGCCTCAGAAGGGTTAACCTGCACTGGCTTCCAAGAGCTGCTTGCACAAATGTGCTTCTGCACATGGATCCACTGCCCTAAAGATCGCAGGGCAAGCTTAGTGTTGAGAGTGTGTGTGAATTCATGACATTCCTCAAAGGATTTGGGTGCTGTACATTTCAAATGCTGGCAGGCTGGGACAAATAYAGTTCAACTTCCATATGTTTCCTGCTACATACAAAAGAAATTAGGCATATTTACTTCATGCTCACACAATGGGAACTCAAGCCATTAAAATATTTCTTTTCCATTTGAAGAGCAGCAGTTTGTTTGATACCTTCTGTTGCCACCAGGCTTCTGGGATGAGCATAGCCAGTGCAGCATTAATTAATTAATCCCTAAGATTACAAGCAAGATGAGACCAGTGTGTGGCACAGGGGAGAAGGGGGGTGGTTATCTCTGGGTTGCACTGATATCTTTCCAGATTTCTCCTTGCTATAATCAAAGGATGATGCTTCCTTTCTTCCTGAGGAGAGTCCTCTTCCATGGAGTTCTCTCTTTGATTCCTCCCCTCCCCTCCTGCTCTGTGTCAGCTCCAGACCTTCTCATTGCCCAAGGAATTGGTCCAGTCTTTCCCACTGCTGTTGTTGAGTCTAATATCCAAAGATTATAGTGAGGCACAGTTGGCTGGATGATCAGAGTTACCTTGACTGCCCTGCTGGCTTGCCTGTGTCCCTAAATTGTCTCTCATCTTGGTTTAATTGCAGCCTGCCTCGGGCTGGGTTGTGTCTTCGTGTCTGTGCACAGTAGATCAAAGCACTTGACCAGAGCTCACAGGTCCTGCAGTAGCAGGATTAATGAGAACATTCTGGAGGTCTGACAGTATTCAAAAGGGTCTCTTTGGACACAAAACATCTCTAAAATTGTCTTCAGAACAGCAGGATTTTGTCTGTCATGTTTGCTTTTATATCACTCAATCCTTTGGAAATATTTACTGTGTTTGGGAGTGATTAAGAGAAAAGGATTTTGTTGAAGTCTGTGCTGTCAAGGCCAAGCTTTGCCACAGAGGAAGGCAGTGCCAAGCCCAGTTAGCCCTTACACCTCACACCTCCCCCCTGAGCTGCTCTGCAGGTGAATTTGAAGCTGAAGAGATGCTCTTGCCTTTGAGTTTTAAAAAACAACCAATTGTTCACCCTTGTAGTTCCAAAAGGGCTCAGCTCCATTTCCCCACCCTGCAAAGCCTGGCTGCAGTGCCTTCCCATAAATACAGCCTGCAAAGTTTGCACAACATGAGGCAATATCAGCAAAGCCAGCGTGATGTCAAGGCTGTAATCTGGTCAGGGTTGGATTTCTCATGTTTTCTGGTGTTCTGATGCTCAGAAATAGGCACTTAATGACTCTGTGGGTGTGTTGGGAGGACTGTGGCAGCAAGAGGATGAAAAGTTTGCTCTTAGCTGGCTATTTGATTGTTTCTCTGCCATGAATTGCCCCAGCACAGGGGGTGCTCTGGTCTCTCCCCAGTAGGCAGTGCCCTCAGGAATCCTGTCTGTCTGCAGCTGGAGGGGTCTGTTCCTTCTGGCTGTCTGTTCATTCTGAATATCTGAACGTTCTGTTTGGCTGTGTCACAGGGGAACTGCTGACTGAGAGCATCCCTGTTGGAGCCTGTGTCTCATTCTCCTGGAATCAGGGCTCTGAAAAGCTCCCAGGAAGCTCCAGGTCTCTGAGGAGGTTTCTGAGACTCAGGCACACACAGTCCTTAGGAATAATTATTCCATATTTACACCACACTTACTTTTTTTTTCTTTTCCCTAAGCCAAACATTTGTTCTCTTTGCGTGGAGTTTTGAAGGGCTCAGTGAAGGCGCAGACTGCTGTGATCTGCTTTGCTGAGCAAGCCTCCTCTGCTGCCCAGTAAGTGCAGTTAGCAGGGAGCACACCACCACAATATTTGCAGCACAGTTCTGCCCAACCACCCTCCAAGGGCTGCCCTCCAGCTCCTCCACGGATTTGAAATTCAAATCCCTTGGAAGGCCCTCACTGCTGTTATTCATCCCCAAACCTCAAACCCCCAGCCCACACCCATCCATCTCTGAAATGGTGAAGGGGCTCAGGGTGTGGGAAGGGGACAGAACAGCCTGGACTAGAACTGCAGGAGCTGCCACGTGCAGTGGGCAGAGCCAGGGTTTTGCTGCTCGCTCTCTGTCCTCAGCTCACCTCCCCTCCAGGGCTCTGGACCATCTCTCACAGGCAGAGGCAGCATATTTTTGAAATTATTGGGTTTTGCTGCATTGCATTTCCTAGGCCTTGTTCCTGTTGCTCATCAGATGAGCTGCTGTGGAGAGGCACAGTATTCCCATAAAAAATTTAAGATGTTTGTGTAGCTACAGCCCAAGGCACTTGCTGGCCTAAGCCAAATGCAAATAGATATTTAAAGGCATGGGACTTAAGCACTGAAATAGGGCCTAAATGTTGCTTTGGGGCTTTGAAAATTTGACTTAATTTCTAAGGCACTTGGGAATTGGTGAAGACATTCCCTTGGAGCTGTATGAATCCTGTTTCTGGCCAGCTTTGTATTTAATTTTCTGATGGTGGTTGGAGCATGTATTACCATGACCTGGAAAAAGACAATTGCATTAAATAATGATGGGGGCACTGGGRCTATTTTTCTTGCTGTATGCCAGAAGGTGTTTGAATAAATTGACAGTGTATTTTCTTTTTGCTCTTCATCTTGATTTATTTCCATTCTTGAACTTTCCCCCTTTGGAGAATCCAGTTATAGGTTTCCCTCCTGAGCTGTACACAGAGCCAGCCTTCTATGAGCGGTCTCTAAACATATGTCAGGAGATTGAATCACTGGCTTTTTCCATTTSTGTGGAACAGATAAGACAAATAGGGGTTGCTCTGAAACACTAGATTTTGGAAAGAGAAGGGGAGCGAATTCAGAACAAAGACCACCCAAAGCATTTTCAAGCTCAAGACTCCAGTGAAAACAAACAYAACAAAAATAATGTGCTTCTGATTAGCTGCATAAATTAGCTGGTATTGTTCTTCTTCCCAGGGCAAATGATTTACTGGTTTATCCCACCCAACGTTAAATGTAAATTGGAAATGTGTAAAATTACATTTGACTGTGGAGCACACAGTGTGTACACACAGCTGGTGACAAAGCCAGCCCCACATGTTCTGTACATTACAGGGACACAGACACAGAGTTATGGCATGAGCTGCCAGCTGCTGGGCCATGGCAGGAAAGGTCTGCACCCTGAGAGATATCAGGTGTATCAATCTGGGACAAATGAACAATGAACTTATTGAAAACATGGTGACATTACTGGGCCAGCTGTGGGCTGCCCAACTGCTCAGTCCCATTTGCTGCATCATAAAAGGAGCTTGTATTCATGAATTCAGAAAAAGCAGGGCATGATGGACCAAGGAAGGAAAACTTCTGGGATTTGGGGACCAGGATCCAGAGGGGGACCCACAAGTGTCCGTGGGCAGACCCTCCTGCTCACCTGAACTGCCCAGCTTTGGCAGCTGCTCCTGCCCTGGGCTCCTGGTTAAGGGATGCTCAATGCCAGCTCCCTCCCACTCCGGGTGTGCTGGGGAGGGGTGAGAGAACAGCTCTGAGAACTGCTGGGCCAAGATAACCCTTTTGCTGTTGTTTTGTGGATCCAGACTGGCCTTAGGATGCAGGGAGCTTTGCCTTCAGGAGTTGGGATGCAGCCCAGTCCATGAGTTCATTGTCCCTCCCCATGTGGAACTAGATGGTCTTTAAGGTCCCTTCCTAGCCAAGCCATTCTGTGATTTTATGAGAGGCTTCAGCCAGTTCCCACTGGGGTGAAACAGGCCCTGGGATGAAAGATGCTTTCACATACTACTTGAAATGACTCAGAGATGCAGAGAGCTTCTAGARAAGTGATATCCATTGCTCAGCATGAGGCCATCCTGTCACACCTGTTTGGTTTAAGCTCATGTTCCTGTCATATTTTAGCACAAAAYGCTGCCACTATGCTGGAGTAAGTTTTTATTCTCTTTGTTCAGCACTGAGCACCAGGAGCTTGAGGTGTGGTGTCCTGTGTGTGTTTATATTCACACCTACACCTGTCCTTGGGGGTTACCTTTGTCAGGGGGAGCTGAACAAGCCCTGCTTTTTAACACAMCTGCCTTTATGCAGGATGTTCATTGATTGATGGCGGTTTCCAAAACATTCCTTTTTCCCATGTATTGAACTTGTGCTGTATTTATTTATTTATTGTTTGATTTGTGCCTCTTCCCATTTGTTCTGCCTCGTGTTTTCCTTATCGGTGTCAGTTGTAGTCAATTACTCTGAGTGAAAAGATTGAGGACCTAATTTATGGCATGATGACACACAGTAGATACACTGTTCCCATTAGAACCYGATGAAACCTCTCTATTAATTTTCTCAGTGTGCCAAGCCGAGTCACAGAGGGTAGACCTTTGATGAATAAAGCATATTTTCTTACTTAGCTCCATTCCTAACTAGCTCAACTTCTAGAAATAACATYGGTTGGCCAATGAAAACACTTCTTTGATAGTGGCAGGAATTTAAGATAAAAAACAGCTGGGTRAGTTTTTTTAGACGAAAGGAAACAACTTTGAACTCTGCAGACAATGTAGTTTAAACCCAAACAGATGTGGTTTAATCTTGTTTTTGATCCTCTTGCAGATTTTCTTTTAAAATGCAAGCATGTGCACAGAAATGATGACTTTCAGATGGCTGGACACAATTTGTTAGAGTATCACCTTGGTGCATAAATCTTCTCTGCCAAAGGCTCCACGTCTTTGAACATGGCCTGAAAGGTACCAGAGGGAATTGATGTTGTTCTTTTGGTGCTATCCTGCAACYGTGTAATAGGAAGGTAAAGTCTGTAAAATGAGAAACTCAGATGTKCTTTTGTGGTTCCCAATAAATCTTTTAACCACCAGGGCCTAAAGTAACTCTGAGACYGAGGAGACAGTGTGAGACTCACTCCAAATCAGCAGAGCCCTTTGATCTGAGCCCAGCCCTATCTCACTTTGAGAGCTGTTGCTCACATCTGGCATTTTCAGATGCTAATTCCCCTCTCCTTTCCCYGTGTATTAACACAAGTGGAAGTAAACATATAAACAGACTTCCCTTCAATAGATAATCAGCTTTCCATATAAAYGTGGTGGTGGCACTCTCAGCACATGTTCCAATCACCAGCAAACTTCAAAGCTCTGTGCAATCAAGACCTGCTTCTTCTCCACAGCCAAATCAGAGCATTGAGTACAGGAGGGCTGGCTACAGATGTGCCTCTGCACAGATGTGAGCTTTTCTTTCTCCCCATCTCTTATCCTTCCTAAAATCAGGGAGGTAGGATGAAAACCAGCATAAAGAACAACCTCTTTTCTTCTTGGCAGAGGTAAAGAGCATTCTGAAAAAGAAAAAAGATGATACATTTTTACTTTAAACTGAGGTTTGGGAGCTGCAGCAAGTACCAAGGAGGGCTGGGAAGAAGAGCAGCTCACAGACATTTTTGAAAATGGATGCATGTTTTTAGTGAATCACATATTTGGCCCCCAGCTCTCAAACATATTTAGGCCTTCCCACACTTTGAATCCAAGGGGAATTAGTAATTCGAATAAGTTTTGGATGTCTGAGCCTTTAGTTTTCCTAAAGTCTCTGTTTCTCAGATGAAGATATTACATGAGGCTCAGTAAGGGAAAAATTTGTTTTTGTAAACTTCAGAGTGGAAGGGAAAACATTGAAGATGTCTTGAAAAAACAAAACAAACCAGAAAAATAACCAAGTTCATTATCTTAAARCAAACAAGCAAATAAATAAATAAGTCTTCTGTTTTCTGGTCATTATTTTTAGGGGTTGATTTATGGTTTGGGAACAGAATGCAAATGCTGTTGGCTGGGATGTGTTGGGGCTGTCCTGCCAGCCCAGCTCTGAAATGAGCCAGGCTTTTCCTGCCTCACCTCCTCTGGCACAGTCACTCCAAGGCAGGGACCTGGAAGTAGATCTTTTTAAAAGCTAAAGGTAAAAMCATCACATGATTTCTAACAAGATTAAAACCAGAGCTTCCAGCAGAATAAACAGAGCAGATATCCTGGCTTTTTACCATGACCTGAGCAGCTGTTATTTTAGCAGATAGCAGGAAATTATTAGGAACACATTCTCAGAGCCTGGTGGAAATAGGGGTGAAGCTGCTGTAGATTTGACTCTTAAAACCTCATCTGGACTCATCTGGACCTTGCCAGGGGAGGCATCTTCTGCTTCTCCATTTCCTTCCAAATTTTCAGGGTGGCACTGTGTTTTATCAATATTTTATTTTTCTTCTTTGTTTTTTCCTCCATCAGCAATAGATGGTTATTTTTTTATATACAAACAGATTCATTTTATGTGACCTTTTAAAGCTCATCTAGTTCCAAACCCCCTGCCATGGCAGGGACACCTCCCACTGTCCCAGGTGCTCCAGCCCCAGTGTCCAGCCTGGCCTTGGGCACTGCCAGGGATCCAGGGCACTGCTCTGGGTGCCTGTGCCAGGGCCTCACTGCCCTCACAGAGAAGAATTTCTTCCTAATATTTAGTCTAAATTTGCTTTGTGTCAGTGTGAAGCCATTCCCTGTATCCCATCACTCCATTCCTTGTCAATTGTCTCTCTCCAGGTTTCCTGCAGCTCCTTCAGGCCCTGCAGGGCCACCCTGAGCTCAGCCCAAAGCTTCTCCTGTGCAGGTGAACAATGCCAGCTGTGCCAGCCTTTCCTCCCAGCAGAGCTGCTCCATTCCTGGCATCATCCTGGAGCCTCCTCTGGGCTCTCTGAGCAGCTCCAGCTCCTCCCTGTGCTGGGATTGATTCCCATTTCTGACAGTCCCCCTTGGTCCTGCACAGCAGCTTCAGGCTGTGCTTCACYTTTTCCACAGCATCTCCCCAAGTGCCCCAGCCCAGGGATGCTCACACATCCCAAATATCAGCATCCCCACCCTGGGCAGCCCCAGGGCCCTCGTGGGGCTGCTCTGCTGCCCTTGGGGCTCCMTCACTGCCCAGACAGCACAACACTGAAATGTGAGCTTGGCATCCCCCAGCAGGGCTGACAGACGCCAGGTGGGAAAGGAGAACAGCAGTGAATGGCAGGAGCAYTCATTTGCACAGATGACTACAGCAAACCTGTAATCAATTAATGATTTGCATGTTCAGAACGGAGACGAGTTGAGCAGTAAATTATTAACTGCAGCCTAATAGCTGCAGCTCGATGATAGCAGATAATTTGCTCTGCTTACATTAGCAAATAACTGAGGCAGGCAGGATACAGCAAAACSCAAAGATGTGGAATGGAATCAAAAATTCAGCTTGAACAAAATTTCTCTATTGGCATGTCTTTTGAAGAAAAAGGGTTTTTTTCGATTAGACAAAGTTTTAACTGATTATTTATCTTTTACAAAAAAGTTTTTTTCTTTTTATGAAAAGGAAGAAAAGCCAGAAACCTTCAGCCTTCCTCTCACATATCCACTCCCTCCAAAGTAAACAAAAAAAATTATCATTTGAATATTTATAACCCCCCTGAAATTCTATGAGTAAGTTCTTTAAATCTGCATTTATGTGCTTCATCTACAAGGACATGTACAGTAAAGTGCCACTACACTCCCAGCTGCATCTGTGAAACCTYCTGCCATGTCCACCTGAAAGTCTGGAATAAATCTGCTGAGGACACCAGTGAGGCTATGTCCAGACCTCTCATTGTCTTASAGGTGGCCAAGTTTTCAATGATCTGCGCCAAATATTGTCTGGTAACACAAATACAGCCTATGCTTGTTTGGGTTTTTTTTTCAATTTAGAGCTGTGTATAAATTGCAGAACATCTAATTTCATGGTAAGTATGAGAATCAATTAAAAATATTTTAGTTAAGTAAGGAATGGGATTTCAAGTAATGGATTTTCTCCTTTTATTTTACATTTTCAGGAACACTTCCCTTATTCTGCGGGCTTGGGGGCAATTCAGTTTTTTTAAAACATATTGTAAAAGCATAAAAATTTGGGTTGATGAAATAATGGGAAGTATTTAACTATGAAACATCTGACTCTGTGTAGCAGCATGAAGTACATGAAGGGAGCCTCTTGGTCAGTATTATGATGGAAAGATTTCCTTGTGGCTTGTAATTAATGGATCACTTCAACTTAAAACTGGCGCTTTAAAGCTTGACCCCTTGACTGCTGGCAGCTCTTACCTTGTCCTAAAGCTTTTTAATGGTTACACAAAATTATGTCAGTGATGCCAAGAGATTCTGGAATATTTGAGCAGCCAAATAAATAATAAATAAATAAATAAAATAAATAAAACCCTGGGACTGGGGTGCAATGAGCTTTTCTGATAACATGGATTTATCCTGCTTTTTCTTTTAATTCAGCGTCTCCCTTCCAGCTGATCAGAGCCAGCAGAACATGATTTCTCAGGTATAAAGGGCATCAGGAATTGCATTTCACAGGTGAAAATTTCTCTAGAGGACTTTCCAGTCCCTGCCATGGCCTCAGGAGTTGTGCTGCTGCAGCATGTTGTCCATACATCCTGTTGGAGTCACCTTAGGATAATTCTTGGCTTCAGGCAGAGCTGAGCAGATCTTGCTGGTTAAAAAGTGTCTGTGTCTATAGGCATATCTGCATCCTCATTTCCAGATGGGTGGTTATGTTACACAGCTCATCCTTGCCTGCTTTCAATCTTTTTGAAAGACAGGAACTTTAGCCTGCCTCATTATCCATCACTTTCACACTTCCAGCCTGATCCATCCATGATTTTCTGCCACATCCTGTGATGCTCTCAGGATGATGTTGGCACGGATAAATTTGCTGCAATCTGGGGACTACAAGCCATATCATCCTGCTGATTTCCCAGGAAGCTGGTTACCCTCTGTGCCTGAGTGGAGAGGGGAGAGAAGCCCTGTAATTTCATGGAATGCCCCATGATTGGATCCCTGCTGGCTGCAGGAGCCAGCTCACTGTCTGCCATGGCTGT
>JACDOX010000045.1:430889-458444 GCA_014549065.1 Cardinalis cardinalis | reverse complement strand
CCTGGCCTGGGCCACATCCCTGCTGCTGCTGCTGAGAGCAGGGGGCACCTGGGATCAAGGGTTGTGAACAGAGGACTCTCCTCGGAGGCTGAAAAAGCCAGAAAAGCCAGGTTGAGGTGAAGCCCAGGTGGGCACAGAGAGATGATGAGGAGCTCCACAGCTGCGGGGAATAATGAAAAACTGACTGGGCAGCACCTGGGGCTCCTCTGGGCTGAGCTGCTCAGAGGTTCCTGTGTCCTGCTGGAGGGTGCTCTGAAGGTTTAATATTTATTTCTGCCTCCTGTATGGAAGAACTTCCTTTTCCCCTGGATGCTGGTGTTGTTCTTGTCCTCCTGGCTGGGTGAGTACAAGGTGTGCAGTGACATCAGCTGTATCTTTGTTTTAAGAGACAAAAAGCTCTCAAAGGGCTACAAGTGCTAATTCTTCTGGAAACCCACCTTTGATTCTGGTTGCACAAAATAAATTTGTGTGCATCTGGGAGTGAGAGAGAAGCTCACTGATCAGTGTTTAAATGCCACAAGAAGTGTGAAATTGCTCTTTCAGCACAGAGTGACTGAATCATTCCAGGATTTGGTATCTGAAGGTCTCTCAGCTCTAGGAGTAATAGGAACGCTTTGCTATTCAGAGGTTTTTAAAGGGGGAAATTCCTGAGTTTAGTGCTGAGAATCTCTTATTGGTACRGGCCTGAGATTTGCTGTTGTTGGTCTTAAGCCAAGGCATTTTTTGGGGGGGAAATACCTTTTCTGTGCAATATAAGCTACCATTTTTCTCTGGGGWAAGCAGGAATAATTTCCTTTCTGTGCTGAGCTGAACTGGAGAATTTGAACACTAAATAAAATAAGAAAGCATTTTAAAATCTAATTTCTGTAAAAATATACTGGTCAGCTTCATAATGGTACTTCATCTTATGCAGGTGGATGGGGATGGAAGTGGAAAGRGCTGGTCCAGAAGAAGGATAGATTTACTTCAGATAGTTTTAGACTTTCTGTGCTTTTGCATGATCACATAAACGACTCTGTCACTTAAAAATTGAGTATGGAGCTAGGATCCTGCTGCTGCTGCAAAAACAAGGGGTGTCCTACACAGGAAAAACCCTGTGATGMCATTTCTGGGGGCAACATCTCTGTGAGCACAGAAGGCAAACGAGAAGGAACTTTTTCCACATGGAACAGCACCAGAATTGTTCTTGATAGCTGTGTCCAGCTCAGGAGGAGACTGCTGGGCCTGTCTTAAACCTGGGGCTGAGCTTTCCAGGTGATGTGAGCCCAGGTATTCCCAGGCCAGCAGAGGAGGAGCTGGGCTGCAGGAAGGGCAGTGTCTGGTGTGGGTGGCATCCCCATGAGAGCAGGCGGGTGTGTGAGTGTCACTGTGTCCTGGTTCAGGGCAAATCTGGGAGAGAAYCCCCAAAGGGGCTCCGGTAGGAAAGGACATTCAATCGGCCYCTCCCCACAACCGGTCTGGGAGAAAATACCTCCTTGGAGAAAAGTGGAAAAAACCTCTGTTTATTAAACAATAAAACCTAAACAATATTAAACAATAARCCCCCTTGCTGCTCCAAAAGAGATGACAAACTAAGAAAGTTCTCCCCAGGTTGCAGCTCATCTCACTCAGTCTCTGATCAGTCCCTCAGTGCTGGAAATGTCAMAGGCCAAGCTGGGCCTGGTGGGCCACAGGTGCAGCTGCCGGTGCTCTTCTGGGTGTTCAGGCCAGAGCAGGTTTCAAGAGATCCATATAAAAGGGATAAAAACCCCACAGTCCAGGGAACTTTGCCTCAGCTAGCTAAACTAACTAAAAGCAAGGGAGAGCTCTGTCCCGCTGTCTGTCCATCCGCAGACAACACAGGCCAGGAGCAGGGATGTAGAGGAGTGAGTGCAGTGTCTGAAAACAAACTGCTGCTTCTCTCCCCCTTTCATTCTCTGAAACAAGTCTGAAAGGTGCAAAACTTATTATTCAACATAAACAGAACAGACAGATTGGGGATAAAAGCATCATGTAGTCAACCTGGGACACAYGGTGGGACTCGGGGCTCTGGAGCAGCTGGGAGAGGTTTGAGAGGGTTCCTGGCTGGTGYTTCCAGCTCTCTGTGAGTGGCTGCCCTGTGAGAACAGAGCAGTGACAGCTCTCATTCTGGCTGGAGAATTGCTGATCTTCAGGGCTTTCCAGCTTTGTTGCTGTTATTCCCTCCTCGTGGCAGCACTTTTGTCATGCATCTCCTCAGGGTGGAACCTTTTCCTGCCAGGGCAGGGGAGGGATGTGCTCAGCACGGTTTGCTCTTTGGCTGAGCTCCCTCAAAAGCAGCACCTGAAATGTGGTAAGAAGTTACAGAAAGCTTTTAAAAGTGGAGAGGAGCTTTCCCCCTCCTTCATGAGCCAGGCTGGCTCCCTGGTAGCTCCTGTGCAAACAATGGTTTGGTTTTTGTTCCAGAGTTCTCCCACTCTTGTGTTTTGCGGAGATAATCAAAACTCCACCACTTTTGTGAAAGTTGTAAAGCCGGTATGTTTATTGCAGCGCTGGATGCGTGTGGGAATCGTTCTCTTAAAATGACACGCGTACTTCTCGGAACTCCAGGTTCCTTTTTATCCCCCTCTCAAATACATATGCAGACAATTTCACAATAGGTTCATACATATTAATTTTTACGAATTTTGCGTGACATTTGCCGCTAGTTCTTCTTTATCAGARAGAATTCCTAGGTCAGGTTGACCTGCTCTCACAGCAGTCTCTGTCTCTCTCTATCACCCTCTGTCTCCCCTCCTTAGCTCTGTCCTTCACTGAAGCAGTTTCTCTGAGCCTAGGCTTTRCAGTCAGGCTAAACAGCTATGGTTTCTAACCACAGACTCAACTCAAAAATGTACATTTCACCTAAATCAAAATGGATTTCTACCCTGGAAAATTTCCACTCTGCCTCACTTGTCCAGGTCTGCCCTTTTCCTAGCACTTCAAGCTGCTGACTCTGACTCTCCCCTCTTTCTGTGCTGCTCTTCTCTTGCTTTGCTCCTTTTTAGCCTGAGAATCCTGCCAGGAGTTAACAGCAGCATTGTGCAGCTGCCAGGAGGTTTGGGTTCTTGTGTCCTGGTTAAAGTGGAGACATTGGCTTGTAACTATTCCACCCTGAGCTATGATTATGCCTCAGACCAGAGGCTGCAGGCATCTTCCTACAATATATTTTGGCAGGGCTGAGTTGATTAATGAAGCTTGAAGCATGAGAAGGCAAACTCTGGGAAAACTCCTATGCTGCACTTAAAATATCTCATGTAAATTAATATTTCTGAAACATGCTGTCTGCTTTAAACTCAGACCCGGGGGAGAAAAAGTGCTGATACATATGAGAGGTCTGATTTCCTTCCCAAGCTCAACAAGAGGCTGTGCCACTAAAGGGCAGCAAGGAGCTCTGAGCAGAGARAATAGAAGTTTAATGTTTCTAGCTGTTGACTGAAAGAATTGGGCCATTGTGGAGATGACAGAAGGCTGGAACAGCAACATCTGAAAAGCCCTTCAGCCTTGTCTGATGCTGTCCCTTTAAAAAGTGCTGTATTGATGTAATGGCTCTTGAGTTAATGACTTTTTAATGTATTTAAGGGAAACAAGACCACCCTGATTAACTGGAGTTTTATTTTCAAAAGAGTTGTGATTATGAAATGCTGTCATGCCATGAATCACTTGATTCTCTGGCTGAGGTACTGCAGGCTTGCTGCAAAACCATCAATTTCAGTGGTAGGGCCCCAAAATTTCTTTCCCATTTCGTGGCAGTTTGGCAGCTGAACCAAGTCTAACTATTATTGATGCATTTTTCCCTACTGGAATCAATGTCCTGATAGCTTGAATGTGAAGACAGTGAGATTTTTGTGTTGGATAGTGACAGCAGGGGTGGGAAAGGGGATGCTGTGAGCACTGTGGAGTGTGAAATATTTGTGGRGAAACTTATGGAGCATCTCTGCCTCCACAGAAGTGCAGTGGAACAGATTCTCTGTTCATTCCCGTGAGCAGGTTTGGACAAAAAGATTTTGCCACCGGACATGGATTTTGCAGGGGTTRTTCTGTGCCTTGAAAAAGCTGCTGGAGAAGGAAATCCTTCATGGCTGAGCTGTAGCCTTTCAAGACTTAGAGAAAAATTGTCCTTGCTGTTTTGTCCTGTTTTTATGCATGTACACACAGGCTAAAGGCAGAGAATGGGGTCAGCTGAGTGTGTGTAAAAAGGTAAAAGCAGCAGTGGAAAAATCAGTAATGCCAGCAGATGAGTATGGGACAACAGCTCCCTGCACATTGTGCTGAACTTTTTTARGTGACAGGTGCCTGCACAGGGCCATGATAGAAGTTTTGATTTTTTCCATGTGGATAAATTATTTTAAAGGGCGTTTCAAGCTGAACAAACTCAATTTAAGTCCCCTGAAATAGTAATTTTCAGCTYGTACCACCTGGAGGGGTGACAAAAGTGATGTACCTGCATCATGTGGCAGCCTGGCAGAGGGGGTAAAATATCTGCTAGGAGTTAAAAGATTATTCACTGCAAAAACTTGTCAGTGAAAGGCTATCAAGCTAAAATTGCTGGCTGGACTTTAATTCCCAGGATGGGCACTGCTTTGCTGTTTTTAGATGTTTGCTGCTATTGTGATCAATATGAGTTGTACTTTTCATGAGTCTTCATATTCTGCTGTTCKGAGCACAGTGCTGGTTGTGTATTTCATTGTCAGTCTCCTGTAACTCATTTTATGTTCTCCAGCATTAATCTTTCCTTGTCAATGTTTTCTAAATCTAATCCAGCACAGCCTCAGGAAAATAAAGCAATTGTTTAAATTGATGGCTTTGAACAAAATAAATCATAAATCAGCCTATGATCTTTGAAACCTCTCTTCATTTAGAAACTGTGGGGTTTTATTGGTTTCTTTTTTTTTTCTTTTTTTTTCCCCCTCCTGGAATGTGATTATGGAGCATGGGTTAGAGATGTGCAGGAAGGCCATGCCACCTGCAGGTGCTGGGGAGAGGCTGCAATTCTCAGCAGGGTCCAGGGCTGGCTGAGCTGCCCCTGCACAGCTCTGCAGGTGACCAAAACAAACACACCCCCCCTTTTCCTTCCTACTCCTGCAAAGAAACAACAGCTTCTGTCATATTCCATGTTTTCTGAATAGGATAGAAATATTCTATTCTGAATAGATAGAAACAAAAGTTTCTATAATATTCCATGTTTTCTGAATATGATACAAATATTCTATTCAGAATTATTCCATGTTTTCTGAATATAATAGAAATATTCTATTCTGAATATTTCTATTATATTCAGAAAACATGGAATATGATAGAAACTCTTGTKCCAGGACCCCCACATTGACTAAATGTGTGTGAAAAGGGCTTGGATGAGGCAGGATTGGTCAGGGCTGGTTTTCCTTTCTGTTGCATTCTCAGGGAAAAGCCTGTGCAGCCCAAGGKTCCCCATGGGCCAGAACCCCAATGCTTTGGTTAATTGGCTGCTTTACTAACTGCTGCTCCTCTCTAACGAGAGCCTGGTGTCTGACAGGAGCTGCCAGGATGGAGCAGTGCTCCTGCTGAGGATGAGCTGCTGCTCCTTCAGGTTCCTGGCTGCTCCTTCAGGTTCCTGGCTGCTCCTTCAGGTTTTTGGCTCCTCCTTCAGTTTTCTGGCTTTTCAGTGTCAGATTTTGGGACCTGGCTCACTGGGAGCTCCAGGTGTGTCAGGCTGCACCGTGGCACTGCTGGCAGCCAAGCTCCTGTTTGGGTCTGAACTGCCCCCAGATAACCCCTGAAAATAGTGACAGAGAGCCCRGGTGGGGAGTGACTTAAGGAGAACCAAACCAAGTGATGGGAGCCAGCATGTGCTGCTAATGCTGATTTTTCAGTGGTTTTTCAGCYRTGAGCTGGGTGCTCACACCCAGCAGCAATCCAGGAGTGCTGTTCTGGTTTGTGGGCATGTGAAACACTGGGATTGATGCTGTGTCACTGCTGATCCTGGTTTTCCATTCAGGGTTGTGCTGGAGCTTGGGGAGAGCTGCTGGAGCTGGGTAGCTCATCACAACTTGTAATTGCAGAGAGATGATCTGCAGTGGCTCCCCAGACTCGATTCCTACTTAACTGGCAGATGGAAGAAGACTCAGAACAATTATCTGATATTAATTATGTCAAATGCTTTTGTACTTTTGGATTTTCCTCATCTTTAAAGTCTCATTTCTTGATGGTAACCACAGAGCAGGGACAGGGAGATGGTAACTCTTTCAGCTGGACTTGTGYMCCTTGTGCTTGGTAGAACATCCCTYAGCAGCTTCAGCATTCCCTCATCAGAATTCAGACGGAATTCTCACCCTCTGCAGATACCCCACATGTGCAGTGGGTCAGCAGCACCTGGTCTGGACTTTGCTGGAGCATTTTGATGCTCTTTTGGGGAGGACAAAGCCCAGAGCTGAGCTTTGCTGGGCCTCCAGTGCAGCCCTGCCTACTTAGGCCTGGCAGCAAACTTAAATATTCATTTCAATATTGATGCACMGTGGGCTGAAAACTGTGGGCAGGTGCTGAAAATAGTCCTGAAACAGAGTAGTGCCACTCCTACCTCAGTGAGAGAGGAGCTTTCCACAGCTGTGAGTTTTATTGATGATTGATCCTGTGAGGTGAAGAAGGGAGATGTGGATTTAGAGGACACTTACAGGACACTATAGGGCACTTTTGGTCCTTTAGAGGACACCAAAAGCTTTCAGTTTTAATTTGGGAGAAGAAGTATCTCTAAAGTTGTAGCTGCTCTTGCAGGTGAAATTGGACAACAGCACCAGCCTTGTTTTGCCACGGTGCTTTCCAAAGGAGTGGGGATGTTTAGGGCAGAAATTCTAACACAGCTGTGCCYTGAGAAGACATCTCCTCTCAGCCACCTCTCTGCAGTTGTTGAGCCCTGTGCACTGGCAGSAAGAGCTCCATTAATCCCAGAAAAACCAGCATCAGGCAGCTCTGTGCTGGGTGTGTTATACACAGATTACCTTCTGGGTTTGTGTGACTGCTTTTGGACACTGGTAGTTTATTTTTTKTTGTTGTTTATTTGTTTGTTTTGCTTTCCTTTGCCTCTCTGTTGTCTGGCTGTGGCAGCTGTTATGGGATGGCAAGGGAAAATGAGAATTAATAGTCCCTGGTGTAAGGAACTCACCTGCAGTCTGTGAGGCAGAGGAATCCTTTCTGTCCTGTTCCAGAGGCTGCAAAACCACTGCCTGTCAGCCCTTTGTGAAGCTGTAGCACGCCTGCAACAAAAATTGACTTAAATAGAACTCACATCGTGGCTTGGAGTTACAAGATTGAGTTTTCCCACCTCTATTTGTCCTTCAGGTTTGTTATKGGATATAGACCTTTTTTTTTCCTTAGGAATCCAGGCAGGGAAGCTGGAAGTAGTCAAATATAAATGCATCCTTCTCTTGCTCCTGTTTATTTAATGTTTGTGGGACTGTGGAGAGCACCTGTCTGCTGAGGGTACYATGAAAAATGGCCCTCACCCCCTTTTAAAGCAGGGTTATAATATGCAATATTTATTGTATGTGTGGAATGCTCAAAAATTATGTTTTGGCTGAAATTTATACCCAGCCAGGCCCCTGGAGGGCACCAACAGCCAACGTTAGGATTTTTCACTCCCTCTTAGCTCTTACCCACTGACATGCAGCMCTGTGAAGACAGCAAATATATCCCCATGTATAGATGAAAGTGAACTTGCTCTGCCTTGCATAATTTGAAAATTCAAAAGACCAATTTCTTAGTGTAATTGAAAACTGCTACATTTCAGGCTTATTCATTGAATCAGTATTTCCAGTTAGAATTCAAATTAATCTTCCTACCTTTAAACAAGATAACGAGGGTGTAGTTATATTTACTCAGCTTTTTGACAATCAGGTTCAGTGTAGCTGCCTGGGATGAAYGGCACACACACAATTGCAGGAGGTGAGTGCTCCTGGCTCGAGCCAGGAGGGGAATTCATCTCCAAAGCTGAAAATCTGAACTGACAGTTCAACACTCAGCCTCATGCCTGAGTCCCTCTGGAAGGAGAAAAGGGAAGGAAGGTGAAGTGACCAGCCCAACAGAAGAGCCCTGTCAGCTCCTCTASGATTCCCCATGGACTTTTTTATTTTTTATTTAGCCCAGAGGCCTCTTGATTTAAAGTTGCCTTAATGCAATTTTGCTGAATTACTTCCMACACCTGTCAGGGAGATGTGACATCCAAGAGAGGTTGTGGAGCACATCTGGGTGCTCTGGGGGTCAGTCGGCTGGRAACACAAATCTGAGCTTTGTGCACTCCCTGCTTGCACCACAGGACTCTGATGTGGGGGATAAAAATCCTTAATTCCTTGAAATAACAACAGATGGGTTTTAAGAGCTCAGGTCTCTAAGAGAAGCCTAAAGGATAATTTGGCCAGTCTCATCCTGAGACTTTGTGAACCCATTTGGTCTTTGGAGGGGCTTGGACCATGGCCTTGGTGTTTCCAGCAGCATCATTCCTCTGCTGTGTGCTGATGTCAGGTGGGACTTGGCACCTCCACTGCAGGCCATGAGCCCATCAAGGGAAATCTGAGTTTTGGATGTGAGAAGATGGGGGTTGAGTTTTTTGGGCACCCCCAAAAGCAGTCCCTCTGCTGCTTTTACCTTGTAGAGACAAAGTAGAGAGTCCCCTGCCCATAATCATTCCCCTGAATTGCTCAGCATGAATTGCAAAGAGCAGAAGTTCTGCCCCAATCCATTATTTTTGAGAGGCCGGATGTTGAGCTTGCTGTGTGAAATCCTCACTTGAGCTACCAGGGGGTTTTTATTCTGGATGGCACCTTGCATATGTTTTTCAGTCACAGACTGRAATAATTCCAGGGAAGCTGTTCTGTTGCCTAATTAATAATACATCCTTTTAAAGAATAAATAGTAAAAGAAATCAATGCATATTTAACTGATTAGCTAGAGTAACTTCAAAAGCACTGGTTTGGGCCATGAGCTGCATAAAACAGTGCTGTGCTACACTGAAAACCCTGACTAGAACAAAACTTGGGATGTGTGAATTTGCATTGTGCTTTTAAGTACTTGGATGGTTTAATGTGTTGAATTTCATGACTTTTTTCTTTCCTCTCTTAGAAAGGATGAAAACTACAGTTTAGTGAGCTAAGTGAAGTAGTGGAGGTATGATTGTTACTTTTCCAAGAGGGATTTGTTGCTAAGACGAAATCTGCAGCCCAAGGTGGAGTTGTAAAGCATCACCTTATCCCCAAACAGCTGTTAGTCCACAAGCTGCCCTGGGAATCAACTTAGGGACCATGCCCTTCTGGTGAGGAATGCAGGGTAAAATATGGTGCAAAACTGGGATTTGGGAGAGCATTTTTACCTACTGYTGTCACTGTGCAAGGCTGACCAATGCTTCTCTTTGTGCAGTTTCTCATAATCAATATAAGAGTTGAGCTTTGTGCATGAATTTTGCCACTGTCACTTCTGCCTTCTGCTGATCCTTGTAGCAGCCACTAACACTGGGTTTTGTAATAGCTTTACTGGAGGAGAAGTAAAAGTTGTTTTTGCAAAGATTTCAAATACTTTTGAAGATAAAAGTTATTTTTTTATTATTTAGTGGCAATTACTCCTCACCATCAGACTGTTGGCATGGGGAGAGGAAAACGAGGAGGGTGTGGAGTCCCAGTGGGAATTCCCCCAACAGACCAAGTGTGCTTGTATAAAAACCTGTAGGTTTGTTTCCCTCTGGAAACATGTTTCCATACTCAGAGATCCTTGGTTTCTAGAAGATTCTTTGGCAGARGTGATGGGCAAACAAGTAGAACCTCTCCATCTCTGCTGTGCCCTCCTGGTCTGTGTGCCTCCCCCCAGTCTCCTTTTCCAGAGATTTACTCCAAAATTCCCAGGGCACAGGGGGTCTCCCACTCTCTCTGTCTTTCACATGATCCAAGGAGTAGCAACCAAGACCAAAAACGGGCAATAATTGTATTTTGTGATGCTTCAGGAGCTGCCTGCACAGGGTGAGCCACACCAGGTGCCACTCATGGCCCAGTGGCATCAGGGATTCAAGGCGGGAGCTGCCACAGGATCAAACTGCACATCCTGCAGCACGAACCAGGATTGCTTTGATGAAAGCTGAGGCTCTAATTTAATGTGCATGGGCTGCAGATGAATGAGCTGAGTGATGAAAAGGGATGGGGCTGTAAATAGGTTCAGAGAGCTGCTGAGAGAAGGGAGCTCTGTCCATGGGTTCAGGGGCAGGACCTTGTCTTGGCYTGAGCAGGGAGTGATGCTGGCAGCTTTTCCTCTCCTGCTCAGCACTCAGGAGCTCTGACAGCCAGCTCAGCTCTGTTAGATTTCTGCTCGAGGGCAGAGGCAGTGCTGAGGYAGCCTCATGTCTTGCAGGGTGCAGGAATCTCCTGCCATGCCCTGTGTGCCTCTGGAGCCCCAGCTCTGCTTCCACTTACACAGCCAGGAGTCAATCTGAGCCCCAACCAACAACCCAAACTCACAATTCACAGGGCTGGGAGTCAATCTGAGCCCCAACCAACAACCCAAACTCACAATTCACAGGGCTGGGAGTCAATTTGAGCCCCAACCAACAACCCAAACTCACAATTTACAGTGCTGGGAGTCAATCTGAGCCCCAGTCAACAACCCAAACTCACCATTCACAGGGCTGGGAGTCAATCTGAGCCCCAGTCAACAACCCAAACTCAATCATCTCAGTGGTGTACAAAGTGGAATGTACTTACAGCCACAGAGGTCATTGATTTAGGAAATTTAAAACCCTATTTCTTTCCAGTGTCTGAAAGATTTACTGAAGGAGTTCAGGCTGGAGATGTTCTCCTGAACATGAGATGTCCCTGGGATGGCAGGGAATAACATGCAGGTAAAAATTTGGGATCGAAGGAGTCAATTTGATCCCTTTAACCCATCTTAGGTGGTCAGTTCTATACAGGAATCATTAGAGAATAGATTCTTTCAAGTCATCACCAGCATTTTGTTAAATATTTTTTCTTTGACAAATGACTTCTACAMGTGGAGATCATCTTTATGTAAAAGATGTCTTATTTTGTATTATAGCTCTGAAATTGATCTCAGAAAGGCCAAAGATTCCATTTTTCAGTCATCTGGTTCCTGGGAACCATCTGGCTGCATTAAAGGTGAGAATTAACTTACTTAGCTAGTAAGTTAATTGATCCTAATGGGTCCCTTCCAACTTGAGATGTTCTATATTAAGCAAGAATKATTTGGGAGCCTTGCCAGTGAATGACTTGGAGGAGATCTTGCATTTTAATTCTCAAAAATGGTGTTTAAACTCTTTCTTTGTTTCCCCAATATCTCCCAGGCTGGATATCAAGCGATGTTAGTTAAACCTTTATCACTTCTGCAAAAATTAAGTCTTTCAAAGGGACAGCTTTAAAGATTTAAAGGTCTCTGCCTTTCAAGGGTGCTTTTAACAGATGTATCTTTGCTGAAATGTTCCTTAGAACAATTGCAGTGCAGTTAATTTACCACCCTTTGGAAGTGACTTCTGAACTGGATAATGGAAATTACCCCAACTTCTGTGTGTGCTCCCAGCTGCTTAAAGATGGTGATTGCAACAGCAGGGAAACAAACAGCCCTGTGCTCCCTGAAAATGAGATTTATCTTGTACCACTCGTGTGCTCCTGAGGAATCCTGGAAATTGCTTTCAGTTACCAAATCCAGCTCCTGATTTTGAGAGCAACTGTTAMAAGAGAAATTCAGTGGAATAACCTGGAAGGATGTTGGAGAGGTCATGTAACTCATCCATCAGCCCCAAGGCAGGATGAGCTGTATATTAATCCTGACAGATATTTATTCAATGTGTTCTGAAAGATCTCCAATGGTAGGGAGATGCTCAGCTAATCTATTCTGTCTCCTCATCCCTGCTGTTAGAAAGGTTTTCTTGACATTTACCCTGGATGTTTCTTCTTGTAATTAGTCAGGAAAACGGAGTGACTTGTCTTATCTGTCCTAGGAATGGAAGAAGAWGATATTCTGCTCTGTGTGTGTGAAGAACTTGAGGTCCCCCATGAGTTGTCTGTCCTTCAGGGCAAACAGACCATAATGTTTTTAATCTTCCATCATGTCACATTTGCAGATCTCTGATTAGTCTCGTTGCACTCCTGGCGCTCTCTGCAGTCAGCCTGTATCTCTCCTGAYCTAGAATATCTTTCTCAAGTGTCTCAAACTGCCTCCATCACCCACTTTTGATTCAGTAGCAGTGTTTTGAATATGTGTGCTATCAACATTAAAGTAAACAAGTGCTGTTATTTAAACATCATTTCCTCTAGCTGGAGCATTCTTCCCTAGTAACAGTAGCCCTGGTAAAATTAAGCATAATAWTAATTATTAGTTTGGAAAGAAATGTGCATTTTAAGGTGAAATTGGAGTTCTGAAGCAGGATTTAGCAATGGCAAACTCAGTATTTTTGCCTGGTGRTTTGGATCTACACAGCTTTTGTCTTGACCTTTCCAAACTGATGTTTCCCTCTCTTCTTGACCTGTTTGCTCAGCTCTGAGGGTTTCCCTCACTTTTGTGTGTTTCTATTCCTTCTATCACATTCTAGATCTCTCCTGTTGTGRGAGTTGCTCCTTCTCATTTGCACACGTTCCATGATGTGACAACTTATTTAATAGCAGATGACACTTGTTGCTGATTCTGTCACATGAAACTTCTTCAGAGCCTTTTTTCCTCCTGCAATTAAATCCTGCATCTTAGTTGCTGCCTTTTGTTTCCTTTGAACTCATCAGGGGAGGAATATAATCAGATATTTGAAATTACAATCTTGGCTAAGAGGCAACATGAAGGCGCCGGGTGCTTCACATCTTTGTTTAGCATTCCAAAGCTGGGCAGGAGACAGGCCAAATAATCTGCACTCATTTCTGAGCAACAATTCAGCATTCTGGGGGCTTGGATACTGCCCTAAGCAGCTTTGAGGAAATAAGATTGAGCTGATCAAGGTAGGGGAGTAAAGCTGGAAGAGCAGAAGCTGGAGAGATTTGAGAGTCCCTCCCAGCTCAGGGGTGCATAAATTCTTCCTCCTGCTGCAAGTCAGGCCTGTACAGAGGTTGAGAGGGCAGGGATAACATGCAGGTAAAAATTTGGGATCAAAGGAGGCAATTTGATCACTTTAAACCAGCCCAGGAGTCTCCACAGAACCAGGGAACCTCTCCACACCCCCATGTGGGTGCAGCAATCAACTCCATACCCTCRGCACAAAGGTGGAAAAAGTTGTGATGTGCCAAGGGGAAATCAAGAAATGGGAAACTCTCACTGGTGCCTTGAACTACTGAACTAGCAGCAAATTTGCTAGCTAAAAAAAGTCCAGCTGGTGCTCAGAAATGAGTTGCTTTCCCAACTTCAAAGCCTCCACCAGGCTGTCCAGGGAGGATAATTCCTTCTATGAACCGTTCATTTAATTCCTGAGTGTGTGAGCTAAGTGAGCTCCTGATAGAGGTTTTCTTTTTTTCATGTCTTGCAAAGAAGTGTTGAGCAGTTTGGGCTTAAGGTGAGAGAACACCTCTTTTGAAAGGTTTTTATGGAAATTGCTTCTGTAACAGAGTCAGGGAGAAACCTTTCTGCTCCACAATTGCAGGAGAAAAGGAACCATCTGAGTTACAGCTTTATTTTTGAAGCTGTGGTGATTTCCTTAGAAAATGCACTCTTCAGGATGTGTGCCAGGGGCTTTTAGGAGAGGTTTGAGCTCTGAGCATTGCTTGGATTTTCCTYGTCAGAGCCCTTCTGTTCAGCCCTGGGCTGTTGTGAGGAGGGAGTGGGATTTAAGTGGATTATGAAAGTGTTGGTCAGTTTGGATGCTCCAGAGCAGCTAAGGAGAGGATAATTTAKAGGGAGACTTTGGGCTCAGTCTGGTGTTTAGTCCTCTTTTTGAAGGTGCTGCAGTTGGTAAAATTTTGGCTAATTTTTGTAACAGTGAAGCTTCCAAAATTGCTTTATCCTTCAGTGAGCTGGCTTTGAGGAGCATTGGCTTCCCCTGCCATTCTGCACACTGTGCTGAATTCAGAAGGGCTTTTTTTGTGCTGAAGTGGAGCTACAATAATTTCTGAGCTCTGYGCCTTGTTTCAATTATTTACCTCTGCAAAAGAGATTTTTATAAATCCTCCCTTCTCTTTCATATTATTAACTTTCTTGTCAAACTTTTATTTAAACCACAGAGACAAAGACAGATCTTTTCTTTATAGCTCTGCAAAGTTAGATTTACTTCCCTGACCTGTTTCAGCGTGATTGAAAGCTAATCTGTCTCCTTTTTATTGGCTTTTGGTAAAGCATGTATTTCTTTGTTTCCCTTTTTCATTTTGTATTGTCTTGTGGAAATATGTAACTTCACTTCAGGCTGTAAAAAATTATCCTCCTACGGGAAAGGAAAAAAAAAATGACAACCCTTAATCCAATCCAGGAGAAGCTTTATGTCTTTAATTAGCTTGTTGGATTGCATTCATGGATGATTCAAGTCAAATGAACTCTGAGCAATAATAAAGGTCCTGTGGCCACCTCTGACCTCGCAGAGAGGAGCTCTAAAGCCAGAAAGCTTTTTTGGCTCAACATCAGTGACAACTACTTGAGTTTCTCTTTTTTTTGGGAATTAATTCTGCCAGAAAAGCCTGTGGAGTGCTCTCACTGCAGTTAACTTGCTTGGTTAGGGGCATGATATGGCTGCCGGGCTGCTAACTCCAAAGACTGATATTTTAAATTGTTGTTCTCCCCTTTATAATTAGTCCACTTTATAATCAGTCTTTTTGGTGCTTTAATCCTACAGTATATGGTTCTAAGTTATTTACCATTTTTTTTTAAATGTGCTTGAGGATATAAAATTACTCTATGTTAGAGTTTTAAAGCTGATATTACACTTTCTAGAGSCTGCTCATGTTTTGCCTCCCCCATGTGGATTAAATTGTGATTATACACAGCATTGTATCAGGCAGAGAAGATTCTGCCCCATGTATTTGTAATTCTTTTTGTTTCTAAAGAGCTGAATGAGCACAAGGCCAATACCCAGGGATATTGATCCTGGGGCTTATTTTGGCAGAAGGTGCTGACTCACAGCAGCAACCCAAAATTGATCAGTTTTCCTCCTGTCCAGTGTGCAGCATCTCTGTGGTGTCTCCAACACGCTCCTGACCCTCTGCAGCAGGGCCAGCACTTCAAAGTCATCTTGCCAGAGTTAAAATCTTGCTATTTGCAAGGTGTCTGCAGAACTGGGAGCGCCAATAAAATCTGCACACTTGCTACCTGCAGGAGTTTAAATTTATCAGAGCATTTTACTTCTTTTTTCTGTTCAGTGGCTTCCACTGTCAGTGTGTATATGAGTGCTATATAAGTGTAAATAATGCCATGTATGTGCAAATAAGTGCTGCATTTAAGTGCAAATAAGTGCTATGGCTGCTTTTCCCTTGGTTTTGGGGATGAAATAGCATTTTACTGGTACCCAAGGGTGGGTTCAGGTGCCTGAGAGCAGAGTAAGTATCATAGGGAGAGTAGAWAGATAAATAGATATATTAGTGTAGCTACTGTTCACTGCTGCTCTGTTGCTGAATGTGTGAAAGCACATTAAACCCAACAAAACTGTAAACAAAGTAGAATAAATGCTGCTAAAATTAACAGCTGTTCAACCTGCCAGTTACTGATAGAAGACTCTTCAAAAGACCTGTGTTGTGAACATGCCTGACACGTTCTGTGGTTTGTGTTTTTGGCTGAAAGAGTGTGGATACAGGTTTTCATTGATGTTCCTGTTCATTCTTCAGGCACATTTTGTTCTGGTATCCCTGAGATATTTAATAATGCATCCTGACATTCATTAAATATGTGCCCTTTTTATATGGACTTTAAAAAATAGCTGTAAAATTCAGGTTAATACTGTTTATTCAGTACTTTCACCTTAACTATGAACAAATTATTTATGTTGGTACATTCCTTGTGGTGCTGTTTACCTGTAGATCTGTGTTTCAGTCCCCAGTTCAAACACCCAACCAACAAAAAGTCTCTAGAACAACCAAAGAACCCCAAAAACCATGTTTAAATCAGATATATTGATATGTAAGGCATCTAAGTACTGCAGGAACCTCCTCTCTGAAATCAAATGGCTGGATAATATAACCTGGAAAAGCTGAAAAGTGGTTCTGAGCACAGGTGCACATTCCTGAGAGAGAACTTGTGTTTGGGAAGCAGCTTTGACAAAGTTCAGCATCCAGGGTTGATTCATGAACGTTGAGACAATCGTGGGGGAAGTGGGAGGCTCAGATTTGRGAAATAAAGAAGAGAGGGGAACTGCTCAGAATTGGATGATAGAGGAATATAAGTATTAAAAACTGAAAAAGAATGTGTATGGGTTAAAGTGCTGCAAAGAGAATTCAATATTTTACTGGCTAAAAAACCCAAGAGAGAATTGTTTTCTACAGTCCTTGTGTAACTCTGGAATAATGAGCATCCCCATTTTAGTCCAGGTGTTAATTTATGATCTGCCTTTTCTTCAGATTACCAAGGAAAATACATATGGAAAAAAATCCCCTGATTAGAAATCTGGAGGAGAAACACCAGTGCAGAACTGGGTGTGCTGAGGAAATTTCAGCATCTGAACATCACCTTTCCTGGCAGAAGGGTTTGGAGGAGGGATTTGAGTTCAGGGGCTCTGTGGGGGAGCCTCTGCCCAAGCATTCAAGGCAGTGGGGATGGAAATCCAAATAAAAGACATCACCAGTGTGACTCAATGTGGCCTTGGCTTTCTGATTTGATGGGTTTTTTTTGGTAGCAAAACTAAATAGAAATAAAAGTGGCTGACTAGGAAAGGGAAAGAAAGGAAATGAATGCAGCCAGATAGAGCAAGTCTTTGATCATAGATTACAAAGATTATTTCAGTGCATATCAATGCAAAGAGTAATGATGTCTTTGAAGAATTTGKAACACAAAACTTCATGTAGCAAGTATAAAGAATGGAAAGGGGCAAAGGATAAAGAAAGGAAAAGAATTTGTGCATCATTAATGACTGATGAGGAACAGAAAGACAAATGAAAAATTTCACTGCACAGAATGACAACTTTGATTCTTTYACTGAGCTACTTGCTTAACACAAGGATTTAAAGAAATAAAATATGAGGAARAACACAAAACTCCTTTCTGTATCACAACACGAGGAAATGGTGGCAACCATTTCCAACGGGAAAAGGAGCCAAGAACCAATTGAAATGTTAAAATGAGATGTTCTGAGCTGCAGCTGGGYGAGCAGGGGAAGCTCAGGGCGGTGCTGGCCCCTGTTAGAGGCAGATTTCCCAGGGCCAGGGCACAGGGGAGTCCCGTGGGGGCTCTGCTGGCACAGCTGGGCTCTTCCCGGGCTGTGCATGTGCTGGGAAGGGGCTGCTGGCAAAGGGTGGAGAGGGGGAGCTCTGCTCCTGCCTTCTAGAAAAATCCACCGTGTGGAGCTGGGAGCTGGGGCTGCTGCCAGAGCCTGGGCTCTCCTGCTCCAAGGGCAGCCTTTCCCTGTTCCCATGGCACTGCATTCCCTGCCAGGGAGTTTCTAGGCAGCCTTATCTCTCCCTCTTTCCTGCAGGACTGGCAAAAGTAACAGCAAGAAAAAGTCAAACACAGGAGGCCTGCCGCTTGCTTTTATKAATTCAGGATATTCCCAGCACACAGTTTCAGCTCTCCTGGGTGTTTCTACCTTGTCCTGCTGATTATTTWGCTGTGCTAGTGGGATCTGCTACCATGTATGATACGCTACCTTAGAAATACAGTTAATTTCCAGTTGTCTCAGCAGGTATTTTCCCCTCTCTGGGGCAACTTTGTGAGCCAAGATTTGATCCATTTGCTGCCTCTTTATTGCCTCCTCTCATCTCTTCTCTGTGGAGCTTTGCTGTTCCTGTTGGACCCTGGCAATGGGAGAAGCCTTTTTTAATCTTTAGACTGTGAATCACTGGTGCAATCAGCAGAGTGTAATCCAAAACTTGTGCTAAGGGTTTTAAGAAGTCCATAAAGCACAGGCAGGAAGAGGCACCAGGACCCCTCTGGCTGCCTGAGATGTGAGCAGGGCAGGGCAGGGCAGGGCTGGCAGCCCCATTTGAGGTGCAGGCTGCCCCAGAGAGGAGCCTGAGGTGGATTTTGGGTCATTTTTCAGCTCTCCTGGAGCAGAGGGAGCTGCAGCAGGGCACAGGAGCAGCCAGGGCTGTGTGAGTGGAGCCTGAGGTGGATTTTGGGTCATTTTTCAGCTCTCCTGGAGCAGAGGGAGCTGCAGCAGGGCACAGGAGCAGCCAGGGCTGTGTGAGTAACTCTGCCCCCATTATTGCCTCTAGGGAGGGAGGGATGAGCACAGCCTGCTCTGGGCTGGTGGGGATTTGGGAGCTGGGTGTGATCCTGGAATTCCCTCGCTGTGGGGTTCACAGCATAGCCCCAAGGGCTGCTGCTGCTGCTGCTGGTATCCAGCACCCAGAAATGCAACTCCATGGCAATATCAGCTTYCTTAGAGCTGTCATGAGCTTTAGGAATATGAATGGCTTGTCTGCAGGCACTGAGATAAAGGAGTTGTGAAATGCCATCTGCCTGCTTGTGCTGGGTGTGCTGAAACAGCAAAGAACTCGGGTTTGCTCAGGTTTATTTCCTTGTTTGGGTTTGGTTTTTTCCTCCAAATAAGTTTTTTTACCCCCATTCCCCAGCTTTGCTCTTGGTTGTATCTAARGGCAAACATTGGAGGTTTATGGACAAGACACAGCCTTCTGTTCACCCAGTATTCTTCAGGGTCCACAGTTGGAGATTAGCTTTAAATACAAAATGTAGCAAGGGTTTTACTGTGAAGTGCGATCAAAAATTTGTCACCTTTGTACAGAAACTTCTTCTGAGTGCCACAAAACCCTCACAACTGYGCTGCACTGCATCAGCACATATGTTTTGGTAATTAAAAAGTATTCCTTCTGTGATGGTCTCCCATCTGCTGCTACCTCTGATAAATTTAATGCTGCTTTTGAACACTGAAACACAGGGATGCTTTGTTCTGGCATATGCTGGGCAAGGAGATTATGAATCTCACAGGCTGCCCCTCTTGTGGGTGGCTCCTGTTGAAATATATAAACAGTAAGAGGTTTGGGGAAGTTAAACAAGAAAAAGAAGCATGGTTTATTTATAGTTTTAAAAACCTAAACCCATATAAATAACCCAACCCTTTTCTGCTGGCTGTTTAATAATGGCTGTCCTGTATGAATTTGTTTTAAAGCAATTTTTTAGCAGCCTCACAGGCAGATGATAAAGTTTATACTGAGTGAAGAGACCTGGCTTTTCCATTTGCCTTTAAATCACTGCAGAGCCTTCACCTGCAGCTGCAGAACCCAACTGATGAGGCAAATCTGCTCTCTGCTGCTCTCTGGGTGTCTGGTCCAGGTCCTGGTGCAGGGCTGAGAGGAGGGAAGGATGAACTGGCAAATCCCTGGAGAGGAGGGTGAACCCAGTGTCTCCCAGTACAGGAAAAAATTAAAATCAGTTGCTATTTTGAATATATAGTATTACATTTTTTTAATTTGTTTTTCCTCATTGTTCTCCTTAAAATTCTTAGATTTGATTCCCTTAGCTAATCCCAAGAAGCCCCATTGCCTTCTTCATTTTGTCTTGCAGGGTCTGGAATAATTCCACAGGATATATGTACAAGTGCAGTCTCAGTCTGGCTTGGGGTCATTAAGTGGCTTTTGCTTTGGCTTTTGCTTTGGCTGAAGTCACGAAATGAAAAATCTGAAGCACTTTGCTGGTGGCAGAGGAGCTGCTCCAGCGTTTCTCTCCCTGGGATTGGAGTGTTCTGKGGAGATTGGTGCTTCCACTCTGGGCAATGCTTCAGCCAAGAGCAGCAACTGTCCTAAAATGTCTCTGATGATCTATGAGGCCAGAAAAAAAYCCCAGTGACATTTTTCATTTCTGAAAGCTGAGCCTTTCATTCCTGCTCAAGTGGTGGTGGATGGAAAATGAGGGTGCTCAGGACACAGCTGGATCAAGGAGATGATTTTGCTGTGTCTCTGTTGCCCTGTTTCTCCACTGGCATGCACTTTTGCAGTCATTTAATACCTTGTAGGCTGATTGTGGAGTGATTGCAAAATAGAACAAGCAGGTGGTTTTGATGGTCTGAGCTCATTTTGAGCTCTCTTCTTTCAGCAGCAAAATGAACACAAAGCAGGGCTGAATCAGGGCCCCAAACAGGTTTTATTAGAAGAGTTTATTTTTAATGTGCATCTGATGAAAAGTAATATTTTTGTATTGTCATATCACTGAAAATTCCTGTAAGGAACAGCTYAGTGACTTATTCAGCAAGGTTCAAGATATTTGAAACATCCCTGTTATTTGCTGTAGAACCTTTTCTCCTCAAAATACCCCACAAAAATACATCCAGAGGGTCTGTGCTGGCACTGACCTACAAGTCAGGGCAAAAAATGAATGAAATGTAATGATAGTGACAAAAACCATGAGAAAATATTTTTTTCTCTCAAATATTCCACTTGATGTGCCTGGAAGAGGTGAAGTAGGACCTTGAGCATCAGTGTGGCTCATCAGCACAAACACATGGCTCTTCTCTTGCTGCCTGGAGATGGTGGCTGGAAAAATGTGGTTGGGCAAGGCCTTAAAAGTTACTAAAACATCCAGTGGTCTTTGTTTTGGAAGTAATTATGGTTATTTGACAGGGCTAAGCAGAGAATAAAAAGGTTCCCTTTAATCTTTCAACTGTTATTAATGGGAAATCATCAGGTTAAGGAAATTMCCATGAACAAGTGATGCCCTGCCTATGTCAATATCTGCAGTCCATAATTATTTGATTGGAGATGAATGCAGCAGCAGTGCAGGACTAGATCCCCCAGGGTGCAGAAAATTCCTTTATCTCCAGCGGATCTAAAATCAGTAAACAGAAAATGTTRATTTGGGAACTACAGGTAAGGTGAGAATATTGAACACCTGAGGCAAATAATTTCCAATGGAGCTGAACACCAGGAAATCTCTAAAATGCCTTCCTTTTCTGAAAATTGTGATTAGCTTAGGGCAGGCATAGAGCTTAGGGGAAATTCATCTGAATGGAGTTGTAATCCTTGGCAACCATCAATAAAATCAGGAATTTCATGTGTTTTGAAGGAGTGACTTTAAAAAATAAACCCTATTAATAAGCTCATCTTGCCATGGGGTGCAGTGAGCAGAGGAGGCAAAGGTGTAACTCAGGCAGGGTGGGAATGGTCATCATTGCCTTGCAGAAGATTTGGGCTGGGCAGTTTCTGCTGGTGCAGGCCCACCCTGTGCCCCCACGGCCAGCTGTTTGTCACAGCTGCCAGAGCCCAGGCTGCTGGAAGAGATGACAAGGAAACAAGGAAATGGTGTTTTCACCCAGCTGTGGCTGTGCCAGGGTGGTGGCACTGCAGTGTCTGGGGAGAGCATGGAGCAGCCCGGAGGGCTCAGACCCAGTGATCCCAGCGAGGGGCACTGTGGGGCTGTTCACAGGGGTGCCAGAACCAGGGAGGAGACGAGGATCTGACTCCGTGTTTCAKAAGGCTGATTTATTATTTTATGATATATATTATATTAAAACTATACTAAAAGAATAGAAGAAAGGATTTCATCAGAAGGCTTGCAAGGAAAGGAAAAGAACGGAATGATAATAAAATCTTGTGACTGACCAGAGTCTGAGCCAGCTGGGCTGTGATTGGCCATTAATTAGAAACAACCACATSAGACCAATCMCAGATGCACCTGTTGCATYCYRCAKCAGCAGATAAYCATTGTTTRCATTTCATTTCTGAGGCCTCTCAGCTTCTCAGGAGAAAAGATCCTAAGGAAAGGATTTTTCATAAAACATGTCTGTGACAGGTCACTGCAATAAACACATCTGGGGCAGACAGTTCTCCATTCCCCACCCACAGAATGCTTCTGTGTCTTCAGTTCCCATATAAACTCTAAATCTGGTGACAATTACCCACTCTTAGCATATGAAAATGCCCCAAATGGTTTCTGGATGCTCAGAAGCCTGATGGAGATGAGCTAAAAGATATGTCAGAAATAGGACTTCAAATAAAAACTGAAAGTCCTATTAGGGGAAGAAAAAGTTGATTCTGGGTAACTCYATGGATCATCCACTGTGGCTGCTTCAGCCTGGCACAGGCTGCTGTGACTGCCCAGACATGAGGACATTGGGAGAGCTGGGAAGGGCCAATTATTTTAATTGAAAGGGCTTAGAAATCCCTCTTGACTCAGGGGGTGCCATTAGAATTACCTTTCACCCCCCAAACACATCTGGTTTCACAGATTGCACCATTCCCTTTTCTTCCAGCCACTAATATAAGTGAAATCTATTTTAGAAAGGCAGCCAGGAGAACTGGATGCTAATGCTGAAATGCTCTGTTACAAGTTGGTTTTCAACTGCTGCAGCACCTGCAAGAGGCTTTTAAAGGAGAGAAAAAGGAGAAAACCCCTCTGATAATTTTACTGCAAAATGGATACTTCATCTCTATAGAGAATAAAAGTGTCATTGATCTCTGTGATAAATTGTATCTTGGTGTCTGAAAATATAGACCTTGTTTTTTTTCATTATAAGGATGACCTTGCCTCTATTGTAAATCAAAAGTAACCAGGGATTTGTGGCTCTTCTAAGATCTGCAGGGGGGGGAGGAAATGCCTCTGAAGCTGCAGCACATTTTGGAGCTGAGGGAAGGTGAGGGCAGAGCTCCCAGCTCCATCAGGGATGGATTTCACTCCCTGCTGGATGGATGCTGAGAGCTGCCTGCCTTCCAAAGCCTGGGATGAAAGCAGCAGCACGGGAGGGTTTGGTCTCTGGCCAGGAGAAGGTAGAGAAATGCTGATTCTCCCTTAATCAGAAGAATTTCCAGAAAGTTTCTCCAGCTCAGGTTCATGTGCCAGCTGTGCCCTGCTGAGGGACTCTCTCTGATTATTCATAAACACTGCACTGGTGCTGAAAGCTTGATAATTTAAAGCATTTCTCACACTGCTCCTTTTAGAGTTTGAATTAAAAACCGAACAGCAGCACCTATTTTTTTTTTATAAATGGTAGGGGGAAAAAAAGCAGTGGTTTAAACACGAAAGGGTTTTAAATTGTAGCAAATTCCAGAGCACTGCCTCCTTTGCAGGAGCCCAGAACTGGTACAGGAGAGGGCCATGGAGATGACCTTAAAAACTGGAACCCTAATTGGAAAATCAGCCTATTATGTCTTAAATGAAATTGCCTATTTTACTTATAATTTCCCAATTTATTTCAGATCTGAACCAAAAATGTTTTCCCCTTCCTAGAGGTGGATAATGGTTAGAGCTGGGATTAAAGGCCAGTTAGTCCTAGGATAGGTTATAGATCAATCTGACTGGGTTGCATGGGYACTTTAGGCCTGGCTTGGAGTTGGTTGTCCAAGGTACAGCGAGGAGTAAAAATCTTGGAAACAGTTTGAATAGTTGGAAAAATTCCTCTGGTCTCAGAAAACCTGATTTTACTGAGAGTAAAATCTTCACCAGTGTCAACCAGAAAGTCACCCACATTAAACTGGGATCACTTCCAAATGGTGGAGCTGGATAAGCATCAGACCTGGGGCTTTGTTAGAGCTTGACCTTGGCATTAAATGTGGCTGTGGGGAGTCTGGGAAAAGCAGGTGTGTGGTTTTTGTCAGGGGTGCCAGAGAAATGTCTGTGTGTGATTCTCCTGATTGTGGAGGAGAAAAAGTCTGGAATTCTTCCTTTAATTCCCTTCTCAGGTTGTGGAGCATCTTTGCTACAAGCAGCTAATCCATTTTCCTGCTTTAATGTTGCCTGGGATGTAATCCCACAGACCCCACTCGTCCAGCCCTGTGCTGATTGAGGCAGGATCCTCAAACTGAGATGGTGTTCAGGCAATTAAAGCCCACATCATTATGCACAGGCACGAGGGGGCAAATTGAGGTTGCACAGCCAGGCTCAAGGCTGACATTTCCAGCTCGGAAGTGGCTGACTTTGCATCTCCACCAGTGGCAGAGAATSTGATTGCTGCTGCTCCCTCCACTCACCTCAGGCAGAGGAAAAGTTGGATTTCTTTAATACACTCTGAGGTGGAAGTGTTTTGTGGGGAGGTTGTGAGGCAACTTTACAATGTAGTATTAGTTAAAAAGAACCCTTTTCTGTGTATTTTGGGAGTTCAGTGCCAGACAGCTGGACCTGTCCCACGGTGGGACACATGCAGTTAGTTTGCAAATCTTGCCTTTCAAACAGCACCAGCTACTTTGGTTCAATTATTTAAAATACTCTTCCTGCCTTGTGTCAGTCCTGTTTCCCTGGAAGATATTTTCATGTCTCAGTGTTCTTCACAGCTCCCAAAAATACTTCTGTGTAGTTTGAGTCAGAGAAGAGTAAAGATGCAGTGAACCTTGATTTATGTAACTCTCAATCAGGAACTGACAAAATGCTGCAGTTAAAGGGCAAAAATACATCCCAAGCTACCCTGGAAAGCACAGAGAGCTCTGCAAGCAATTTTAGTGRTGATACTGTGCCCACTATGATTGTTGTGATATTGATTCAGAGCCTGCACTGTCCCCACAAAGGAAATGGGGCTTGGTCACTCTGGGGGTGGCAGCAGAGGGGCAATGGGCACAGGGGCTCTTGGGCACTGCTCTGTCCTGACCCTGGGACAGGCACAGCCCATCCCTCTGCTCCAGGCACATCCTGTACTTGGTCATGGGCACAGAGCTGGAATGCAAGATGTCCAAAGAGAAAAAAAACTCTGCTTGGTATTCAATAGGTGGTTTTATTTCTTTTTCAATTTGTTTCTGAGCTGGAAGGATGGGCTGTACCAAAAACTGTGGTGAAGACCTAAAGGCAGGAATGGCTCCTCGTTTTATGGAGCCTGAGAGCAGCAAGGGTGGGAGAGGTGCTGTTAAAGGAGCTCCAATCAATAACTCTATTTACAAAGAAAGCTAAATCACTGTTCTTTGAGAGTGGTATCATGTATCATAATAAAAAGAATAACAGTCCAGCATGAAGTCCCTTTCTAGACCGTTAGTGGTGTGTTCTGGGAAAGTGGACGTGTTCATCCCYGGGTCCCCCTAGAGGCTGGATTTTTCCTGCAGGAGCTGGGCTGTTGTTGAGCTGAGTGATGTTAACAAGACATCCAGGCACAGGTCACCAGCTCTTGTGCTGGATGAGAAGACAATCAGCCAATTCTCCTCTTTCTTCTCCTATTTCAAGGACCCTTGGCTCCTCGGGAATGATCCAGGTTCTTTCACCCAGCAGTTAACTCTGAACACAGTGACTTCCCTGCTCCACTCAGGATGCAGCGCTGGGATTGAGTGAATCTTTTTTTTTTGTTTAGTGTTTTTGAGGTGCTGAAACTGGTGGAAAATGCAAAGCAAGCTCTTTGAAGTTTCTCTCTGAACCTGTTCTGACAGAGCATCCAGACACGAGGGGAGTTGAGTCTCCCTGACATCCTTGTGCCTGGCTGTGGAAATGAGTCGTGTTTAGGGCTTGAGCACTGCAGAAATRTCAGGAGGCCAACACAGATAAAACACTTTAAGAAAACAATTCCAGCAGTTCAGTGCTAGTTTGCATTTATGATGACATCGTGTCAAAATCTACTTTGAAAATTTATTAACTCATGGTTAAGCAAATGAATATTTTACAAGGCTTGCACTTAACACTTTTGTTTTTTAGAGGAGGATTTGTTGTTGTTGARTAGTAATGTTTCTTCTGGCTTGTTCCTGAAATGTTGGTGGTTTAAACCATTTCTTTGAAAAATGCAGCAAACARACTCAGAGTTCATCTTCTTACTGGGAAAAACACCCCAGTGGGTGTTGGAAAATTTATCTGTATAAGCTAATCAGTTAGGCATTGTGAATTTGGGAGATGATTATGGCAGTTTCATCACAATATAATTTTATTACTTTTTTTTTATCTGAGGGATTATATGCTTGAGTAGCTGTCTTTGAAATACCTGTCACACAGAGCAGCCACTGCACCTGTGACAGTTTGTTGTTCAGAGCCTTTGAGGAATATCAGCATGGATTTTTAGAAGCCAATTGAATAGCCAACCCCCAGAGTACAGTGAAATAACTTTATTAGGCAGTCTAAGTAGTGCCATTGAGTTTGTTTTGTGTCTCTTATTAAATCAGCTCAGTTAGCTGTTTCTCTGGAATCCCTGTAGCTATGCAGTCCCATTCTAGAGCAGAACCAATCTTGGATTAGCAAGGCTGTASTAATGAAGTTCCAGAGGTCCAAGGCAGTGTCTGTTGGCTGAGCTTGGGGACAATCAGGTTCCTTTGGGTGGGGTTTGCTGTCCTGGAGGGATGCAGGGAATTCCTGCTCCAGCTCTGACTCTTGGCACAGTGACCATCACTGCTGCCTGCACTGGGGGCCAGGAGAGATTTCTGAAATTATCCAGGTGATCATCACCAGGAATGCCCTTCAGAACGGGGATATGCCATTTGAAACTCCAAAACTCCATTTTCATTAGGTGAACAGCCCAGGGTTTCTCTGCTGGGTGGCTCTTCACCTCCGAGACACCTTCTGAGRACTCCTGGATGTGACTTGTAATCCAAATTTTGGGCATCTCACAGAGAACTTTGGTTGCTGAGCCTGGTTTGAGGAGGGTGATGGGAAATGTGGGAAGGGGAGGGATCAGCTGGAGGATCCCAGCTCAGATCAGTCAGTCAGGAGCTCCCTCCAGCCCCGCTCCTGCATTGCAGGTGGTTGCACACAGGGCTGTTTGTGCAGTGGGTATGGGGATGCTGAAGGGTTGCTGATGGGTTTTGAATATTCAGAACATGCCTTTAATGAGCCAGTAATGTTAGAAAGCTTAGACCAGTTATTTCTTCCATTTTTCAGAGCAACTTTAAATTCTGTGTTTTTTAGGAAAGTATTATAGAGCGAATTGAATTTCCTTTATTGAATGAAATAATTTTTTCCCTTGAAAACTAAATGTAACAAGAATTTAATAATTCATGAATTGAGCTTCAACATCTTTTAAATAATAGATGGACTGTCATGCCAAGTTCAGCTGCAAACTTACAGAGCATACGTTTTTATGTTTTTATTTGACATTTCGAGGAATTACAGAACTGCAAACATTTATTTTGTATTTTTGCTCATTGCAATATTTTATCCCTTTCAGGTTGATTTAAGAAATGAAAACAACACTTTAAAAAAAGTAACTAGCTTCAGGTTCTGATGGGAAAAGAGAATAGAAGGGAAAGAAGCTCTAGGTACACATTCATAAATGATTCACTGGACTTCTGGCTGACAGATAGAGAGCTTTCATAATAACTTTGTTTATTATTTTTCTTATCAGTGGAATCAAATGTTAAATAGCTCTACTGGAAAGTGCTGTAAGGTTGACTAACAATTACACCTCTGTCACCTCTGCTGTCTTTGTCCTTTTCAAAATAATCAGCCTGGATTTATTTCATTGGTTCTTTCTCCCCCCTCCATGAAACAGAAATGATTTTCAGATGTGGCGAGCTGCAGGAGCAGTCTGTCTTTCTGTGGTATTTTTGGAGATGAGGAGGATGGGGCAGCCTTCTGCTTAAAGCAATAGGAACCCAAAAGTTGCCCTTGCTGCTGGCTTTGTGACTTCAGCTGTGCTGTGCCACA